>MU161701.1:10659-34272 GCA_015888305.1 Antheraea pernyi
CTTTATTGATAGATGTCAAAATGTCTTTTTTATTTACATGTGTGTATATGTTGTGTAAAATTGAAGCAGTAGTGTGAGTAATGCATATTTTAATTAATTTAATGTACTTCTAATGCATTTTATATAAAATAAATAGCTTTCTGCACTGCTCCTCCATATAAACTTTAACTATGCCAAGTTTCACGTTCATCCGTTCGCCCAAATCCGTTAAAAAGGGATACAAAGATTAGTCTTCACGTATTAATATATAGATTCTTGACTATATTACGCACAAGCACAATTTTACGTCTTCATTGGAATGGTCAAAAAGGTTAATACTGTAAAAAATTGGTTTAATAAAGTCAATGTTTTGAACAGCTATTTATTGCTCAATTTGATTTTATATATAACACAGTAATCAAATTCACGTTACCCTTAGATCTAAAAACACGGAACATTCACAAAGCCGTGTCAGTAAGTTTTATTGCCGATTTCAAATGTTTGCTCACACATCTGCATTTGCATGTGGTTCCGGATCGGCCTGAACAAACATCTGATCAAATACCATTGTTTGCACACAGTCGGATCCAGCCTGAACGTCTTCTGTATTGGCTTTCCATTTGGCGATGAATAGGCAGCGATATCTGTAAACATTGATTTGAATAACCTATTTTTTTTGCATATTTCCTTGCCCCAATTTATATTAAAGTTTTTGAGATAAGGAAAGCATAATATAAAATAACTACAATATAAAATGTGTCTAAAAATAATTTCTGTATTGAATAGAAATTTTCCAATTCTTTTATAATGTTTTAAAAATAATAAACACTATTGCACATCTTGAAAATACAAACAAAAATATAAATATTACAGAGAAAAATATACCAATAACAATAATATCAACATATAAATCTATTATGAATCAAATATATTAAAGACATTATTATTATAGTATTGTAAAAGTGCTTGTGAAAGGTAAGATAAAGTATAGTAAAGATAATGAAAATGAATTATCATTATTAATATATTTAAGTGATATATTATAATTGATTACTTTCTGTCTGTGGTATCACCGAATCAATCAGTATATATCTAGCTACCACTAAGCTTGCAGCCAAGCATGGCAGGATTGGCGATGGATTATAATTCTTTCAGTGGCTGCTATTGTTTTTGAATTACACGGTGCCTAATGTCAAGTTCATTGCAATAATTATTTCACGGGTATATAGCGATTTCAATCAATGGTGGTTCAGTGATTAGCATGTTCGCGCTTTAATCGACGTAAGTTCAAATCTTTGCGGATGAGCCGAGGATTACGGTGGAGGAAACATCATGTGGAAAACATAACAACATGGTACTACTTTTTCTAAGCCCGTCTGACTAGCTACGAACTGCTAAATCTGTCACCACGCGCCTGTAATTGTATTACGGCAAGTGCACTTCAGAGCCAGTTTCTTTACGTTTAGTGTGGGTACAATTATGGACCACGTACTCATTTAACTACCAGGTGAGATTGTGGTCAACCGCTAAAGTCTGCAAAGAAGAAAAGACATAAAAAATTAAATATTAAACTTGATTTAAAAGAGTAGTTCAGCAAATTCATGAATACCAGCAATTATGAACAGTTTATTAGCAAATATAAACAAGTTTTTTAAATAACATGTAGTAAGAAATATTTAAAGTCGTATGTCCTTAAAGTATAAGTTTCATGCCTTTCCTAGAATGCATCTAGGGGTGAGTTGGAAAAATGACGTCATTATTCCTATCGAACGGCTGGTAATCCGAATCATGAGTCATAAGTTTCTATCGAAAATACATCGTTTAAGCGTAATCCAAGCCAATAACACGAATGCATACAAAAACGCACCCTCATGCGGTATTAGCTAATTCCCATTACAATGTTATCCTTCACAAAATATCCTTTTTTGAAAACACACGTTATTAAAACCAGAGCAGAAACTACCGTTTTTATAATGTAACTTGTAACCTATGATATTGTTTAATTTTAACAAGGGTAAGGAATACTAAATAGCATACTTGGACTTATTGGTTGGTCGCCTGTCATTCACTTTCCTGTCTTTAATCTCACAGTTTATGTTCAAGTTCTCAATCATTTTAAGGGAGCACTCGCTCAACTATAGGAACATTATTTTTGAAGCACGGCAGAGTTTTTTTTGACAGTTGTCGCTACTTCCGTGTGAATTATTTGGCCGTGCGTTTTGTTCGACGCAGGCATTTCAAAATGAAGGGAAATTTTGGAAACTTCTAAAGGATTAAGCTTGTCTATATCCCCGCACATAAAATCAATCCCGATATCACAAGATGATCGAGGGTTCATGGCCCGACCTGCTTAACACTGGTGTGAGACCGTGACCAGAAGGAGACTTTTATGCGTACACACCGTTACAACATGAACTATATCATCGTTGTCAGGATGCAACTTAACCACGCGGCCTAAGCAATATTCAATTTCCAGTAAGTTAGGTCCGAAGACAATAACGAGATCGTTTCGTAAAGTTTCGGTTGTTGGTTTCTCTGTTTAAAACATACAAGCCATTATAAAAGACGTCACGTGACGTTGCCACAACGATATTATATACAATATTTGTAAATTGTCTATAGAAAACGATACGTTATCTAAATTAACTATAATTATATAAGAAAAACTATTAACAGTTGTAAGTATCGCGGTATAAGAACCAGATGAACGTATCTACATAAAATCCATAAATGGTTTTTTCATAAACCAGATCAGAATGTGGTCCTTTATGAAGTTCCCAAAGGAGGTAACATTATATTCAATATTTCACGAATTCCAAGAGAACAAAATAATATAAGAATCACTTTTAATAGAGCTAGAAAAACGTATTATGAGTACCGCTAAATTAGTTTTAATTATCTTACTACCAGTTAGAGTTACGGGAACGTATTTGCAAATACAATAATTATTTTTCCTACAATATTGTTTGTTTTACAATATCTTACGAACCATATGAACGCAAAAGCTTATACGTTATTACACAAAATAAAACTTAATGTCATAAATGATGTATTAAATAATTTTAAGTAGCATAAAAACAAAAGTTAAAAAAATGATGAAGGGGCAGACTATCGTAACCGAATTTTAAATATATATGTATTATGTCGATGTAAACATATATAATTAAATAATCTTTAACTTTTTCAAGGCTCTAAAAGTATGTTAATATACTAGTATATATTTATCTTTCGTCAATTGTATATTAAGTCTATTAAGAAGCTGGTAAAGTTTGAAGAGGCAAATTTTCAAAGTATTTTTGCTCTCCTGTAAAATTAAGAAAATGTAGATACGTCTGTATGACTCTTACACCGCGATATATGATAATATAAAAATACATGTAATGTATCACATTGTCCTATAAATAATAGTGTAGGAGTCTAGACTGACTTGCACAGTGTAATAATAAGACTTAGTATGCTGAAATAGACTATTTATAACACCATATATGGTATTTATTGCTACAAGAGGGGTTTTCAATTGCTTAAATGGTATATTCTATTTACAATAAGTTTGGCGTCTCAGCCAATCTGCCAAAGAAGAGGACATATTCGAGAGCTATACCTAATCTTGCCATTATTACTGAAACAAAGAAAAAAGTATTTTCTATTGCAAATAACATTTATTACTTTTACAGTGTGTTAGTTTAATACATAAATATAAAAAGCTTATTCGAAGTGTATTTATGGCCAGACTAAGTATATGCATTATTTCGAGCATGGACAATCCTTTGTGATGAGAGACGCACAAGTTATAGGTACATAAATGTCAGTGACCATGGCGGATTTATCTTTTTAAACAGCATCTGCCGTTTTGAGTTTTAAATCTTAATTCGGAACTCAACGGGTTTAAGTCGAAGATAGAAAGGATTAAACATGTCCAGGTATACAGAGAATCCTTACACGAGTTTCAGAGGTGGTAGAGCCACGCTGGAGCTATTACTTGTTTCAACATGATTGGGTCGGCTCGCCCGGGGTTGGACCACCTTCTCGCAGAAAACCGACGTGAAGTAACAGTGCTTGCATTGTTGCGTTTCGTTCGGTCAGTGACAGCGCCGGATAACCCACCTCCCCTCTCTCCCTCTCCCAAACACAGGCTGGCAACGCACTTGCGACTTTTCTGGTGTTGCAAGTGTCTATGGACTGTGGTGAGCACTTAACATCAGGTGACCCACATGTTCGTTTGCATCCTGTGACATAAAAAAAAAACAAATATAAACCGCGGTAACGCTCAGATTATATTTCCGTATGTCGGTCAATGGCGAGTGGGGACGGAAATGGTTTATAAATAAACATATTAGTCTGAAAGCCGGATTCGGGGGTGTTAACAACACAATCGAGTCTGGGCATCAAGTGTATTGCAATATAAACATGTACAAATAGATGATGTCATTCTGTAACTCTACTTCTAGATCCATTGTTATTAACATTTTGTGTACAAGTTAAAAGCTAATGGGGCTCGCGAATATATTTATTTGTAAAATTAAAAAATATAGATCGATATGTAATTTGCTTAATAATTAATATGAAATAATCACTATTACTAATTAAATAAGCTCTAACATCATTAAAATCACTTCTTCTAGTATAAAATTATAAAGAAAAAACAACCACAGTTTGTTCAAACACAACTGTTAGGTACGCTCATAAAAACATAACAAAATTATTTTTGTACAAAATTGAGTATTAATTTACTTCGCTAAAGATATAACAGATGGCTCTGTGCGTAGTTCTTAAAATTTTGAAAAATGTAATTTGGTATTATCTAACACATTTTATAAAAATAATTACTGATAACAACAAATGCTGATCTACAAATGATTTTCCTCTGATTTCTGTATCTTTACACTCTATCTGTAATCTATTAAACTCTAAACTTGCAAATTAAGTGTACTTAGTAGTTACCAGAAGCGACAAATGTTCTAGGATTTTTATAATAATTTAATACGATTGTACGTGCATTATGAATATCATGTCTAGTTTAAATGTAATAATGTTTTATTAATTTGGCAATAATCGCTTCCATATAAAGGTAAATACTAGACTGATTTTCTTTTAAATGTATCGAAAATGTTGTGAGAAATAATGGAAACAATATTATAAATTATATTTTAAAGTAAAATAACTTCGAAACGCGTCGGTTTATCAAACAAATATAAGTGCTCTTTTGTAGGGCGTTCTATTTTATACAAGAAAATGATTTGGTGTAGCCTTTTTGATCTAAGATTAATGAGTTATATATATCTAAACTCAAAAAACAAGCTTTCCCTTGATAATCATACGGGAAATTGAAATTTACCATGCGGCATATCTTAATATTAATATTAAGGGCTGTGGCTTTCACAGGATTTTTTTTCATCATTTCCTACATATCTTTCGAAATATATAAAGGAAAAAAAATAGTCGATTTCTTTGAATCAGTCGAGTAAATATATTCTATAGCGTTATTTTTAGATTTATTTAAGAAAAACAATCCTATTGTACATTCTTTTCGTGTAATTTTACGATTTATACAACGCATGTTGAGATAGCCCTGAGATTACAATATTTTTCGCAAATTACGTGTATTTTAAATCATTACATTTTGGTTAATTTATAGAAAATATTTATAAGTTACAAGCTCAGTTCTGGCGTATAAAATATATCACTGCTATACATAAAAATCCGTTCAATAGTTTTTGCTCGAAAGAGTAACAAAATAACATTCTCAAAGACTCTAGTTCTCAATCAATCAATTCAAAAATACTTTATTCAGTTTAGACCCTAATAAGGCGCTTATGAACGTCAATAATACCACGGGTTGGGAAAACAACCAAGTCATCGACAAGAACTGGCAAGAAATTCAATCGGGTACATCTTTTTTTCAATAGAATTCATATGATGTTATTATTAAATCAAATTATTTGTGACTGTATCAACTTCTTCGTGGGTTTTGGCGGAATCCTAGTCTGTCATGAAGTAGCTTTTACATTTTATTCATAATCTTGTATTGTTTTACTCTATATTTTGTATTATTGATGGTGTTTTACATAATACTCACGGTCCTGGCGATCGTTATCCTGGTATGGTAATAAAAAAATATCCTAGAATCAGATCGCAACGCTAAATACCGGGTCCAATTGTGAATCTAAACCATTCTCAAATCCGCAGGAACACACATAAAATAATTCGTCAAAATCGGTCCAGTCGTTTAGGATGAGTTCAGTCACATACACACGGACAGAAGAATGTGCATATGCGTGTGCATATGCGAAGTGAACGGAAAATAATACCATGGATCATGAATTCTGACACGCTAAAAAAACTCCCTGGAAAATTCTAACAATGGGCCACCATCTTGTTAGAACATTGGAATTATTTCAAGACACTTGTAATATTATTAGTTACTGGACAATGGCAGTAATAACCTAGAAGAGAATTCCAATTTAAAAAAAACCTTCGAAAAAAAAAATTAAGTATTATTAATATTAGCTGGAAGCATTTTTTTTTACACTTCCCATGTAGGACTAATAAAATGTTTCGCGAGAAGCGAAATGAAAAGTTTATCTTCCTTCCCACCCTCGGAAAAAAAAGAAAAATCTCCCCTATCGATAAACCGCTGACGTCACTCATAAAACATTTTTATAAATAAAAGGCAGTTTTTCCGGCGTTGTATCGCTCGGCCAATATCGTGACATGATTGATTGAAGCTTAGAACTAGTTCATCATTCAGTTATCGCCGACCGCTTTGATTGAAGACTGACTTCCACATTTCGGCCTATTCGGGAAGTATTTATTTTCTCTCGATATAAATTGAGTATATATTAGTCACTTTATTGAATTTTAAAAACTTTTCAAATGTTAAGAAAGAGGAAGAAATATATAACAATAAACTTTGAGTAAAAACACTATTTATTTATTTATTTAAAAGGTACATACTACAGATAATACGTTACAAATGTTAAGAAAGAGGAAGAAATATATAACAATAAACTTTGAGTAAAAACACTATTTATTTATTTATTTAAAAGGTACATACTACAGATAATACGTTAAGTTTTTTTTTGTTTATGTCATAACTGGCAAACAAACTTGTGGTTCACCTGATTTTAAGTGGTCACCACCATCCCTAGACACTAACAACACCAGGGGAGTCGAAAGTGCGTTGCCAGCCTGTGTTTGAAGGAAAGGAAGTGAGGGGGGAGAGGAGAGGGGAAGGGAAGTGGGCCTCTGGCGCTCTCACTGACCGAACGAAACGCAACAATGCAAGCACTGTTACTTCACGTCGGTTTTCTATGAGAGGGTGGTACTACCCCAGACGAGCCGACCCATTCATGCCACCCATTCATTCACCAATAATAGCTTCAGCGTGGCTCTACCACTCTTATAACTTATAGTTGTTCACAATTACAATTAATAGATTTTTTGTTCTGCTATATTGTCCAGATTTATGTGCATGGACATCTGTGCTTAATAATCATACATAATCATCAAATCGTAAAACAAACAAACTATTGCATTTATAATGTTAGGATAGTGTGCGGTGAGTGTAAGCGAGTCGTAAAAGCGTAACAAACAAACTCACATTCGCATTTATCAATATTATACTTAATTTTTTTTTATTACAAAAACTAACAGCTATAATGTACAATACATAGTTATTAGAATAGAAAACATCAAGCCATTTATAAGTCTTCGCCGAATATGGAAGAACAGTATCATGTACATACACGCGGAGGAACTTAAACCTCTTTGGCTTATATGTATTAAATTATACATACCGCATGAAAGGTTAGTTAGTGGCAATATTTACACAGGTTATTCAGTACTCGCTTCTCGTTCTAAATAAATTAAAAAATAGGTGGTTAATATTTGACCTAATTATCTAGAGAAAAACAAAACTGATATACACTCCTAACGCTTATTTTACGTCACGCGCCAGTGTGCGTGCTACGACGCCTTTCCGGTTACCGGCACCACGCACCGCCTCCAAACCGTGCCTCAGTTAATTGATCATTGAAAGAGATAGTTTACGCGTTACGTAATGTTAAGTTTATTAGCCCCGGATGCACTCTCGCGATTCACCTTCACTTTCGTTCATTGAGCGTTTCACTTTTATACCCATACTTTTAAAAGTCTTAGAAAAAACGTTAACTAAGGTTCTCTTTGTTGTTTATTAGTATTTCTTTTTATATCATTATTGTATATGTTAAATGTGACCATGTAGTTTCATGTCTTTTAATGTTGCGAGCAGCTAACCAATCGCCTGGTATACTAGCTGACCCGGCCACGCGTTGCTGTGGCTCAGTTATGATAGGTTGAATTAAAATTATGATAAAGTATTTGGTATATCTGCCTACAAACTTGATACAGAAAAAGCGAGATTACAAAATAAATAAATAGATTAACAGAACACGTGCACCATAAAATAAACTGGAGTTGAAAAGAAATTCACGAGATTAACAGAACACGTGCACCATAAAATAAACTGGAGTTGAAAAATAAATTCACAATTACAACGTAGCACTGTCTATGATATACAATCGGTCATACAGGTTTCTGTCAACATACTAGACTAAAGCGCCATCTCTTCGAGACTGATAAAACTTATACCTAATGGCAATATCAACATTGACAATAATTTAATTTGTAATTAAAAAGTATTGAGGTCATTAATCGAAATATAAATAAACCAAATTATACATAAATGCAAACTTTCATGAAGATCGGTTGCGTAGTTTCGGAGTTCGGACAAAGATCGTGACATTGAATTTTTATATATTTAGATATGAGAATGCTAATGAACTATAAACTATACGAAACCACATAGTATAATTACTTAACTATAAATTTACACATTTTGATATACTACTAGACCCACAATGCGTAACAAAAATGTTTCCCTACCGTGCCATAAGAAGTTTTACTTCAAAAATATAATTAGCCAGCATTGCTAAGCCAGATTGAGGGTTAAGGTTGTTTATAAGGCTTGTATTTGTTTTGCTATTTCTTAAATGTTTATAAGTATTATTATTATTATATTATTAATAAAATTATTAACTATTAATAAGGGTAAAATAACGCTTACATCAAAAGTAACCGCCTAACAAAGTTTACAAAATCACATCCCGTTGAATTTTATAAAAAACTAGCCGACCCGTGCCCACTTCGTTGGGCGGTAATACGTAAGCGTGGAATGGTTATTTTGCGCTAAAACGCAGGGGAAGCTCTGAAAAGAAAAAAAATACCCCGATTTTGTAACATTCTTCATTGCTGCTCCGCTCCTATGTGTCTTAGCGTGATAATATATAGCCTATAACCTTCCCTGATAAATGAACTATATAACACTGAAAGAATTTTCCAAATCGGACCAGTAATTCCTGAGATTACCCCTTACAACGTCACAAACTCACAAACTCTACCTCTTTATAATATTAGTATAGACTAGCGAGCCCAGTGGATATTTATGTTACGTTTTCCACCCTGATAATTAAAAAAAAATCCTTGATAATTTATATAACTAACCCTTCCTCATAAATATCTTTATTTATTGATGAAAACCGCATGAAAATCAGTTTAATCGTTTTTCGGTTTATCGCGAACATACAGACAGATAGAAGTGTCAGTGATCGTTATTTTACAATATGTAGTGGTGACTCGTGTATTTTATTGCACGTCCCACCTGTACAAAGTTGTTATATATGTAAACTAGTTTCTGCCCGCGACTTCGTCCGCATGCAATAGCTACTTCGGGCTATTGCTAACACACAGCGGAAGCTCTCAGAAGGAAAAAAGCCCGATTTTGTAAAATTCTTCATTGGTGGACCCTATTAGTATTAACATTATATATAAGCCTTGCCTTGCCTCGATAAGTGAGCTATCTAATACAGAAAAATTGTTCAATTCGGAACAGTAGTTCCAAGCTATCTAATACAGATTGTTCAATTCGGAACAGTAGTTCCAAAGATTATCGTATTCAACCAAACAAACCCTCCAGTTTTATAATATTACTATGGATATAGTGAAATATTTTCAATTTATCACATTACCTGGCACTTCGCGCACACACGGTGCAACTTAATAAAATTTCTCCAATATATTCGAGGTACATTCGCGACAACTCGGATGCCTGTCCTGGGAAATATTTTCTGTTTCCTCTATTTATTATGTTCACTTCGCACGATGCGATTAGCATTCGAATGTGTTATGTTATACAACTTTTACTAGTATTCTCGAGTGCCTTAATACGTTAGGCTTAAACATAGAACTGGTTATCGAAGCTCTTGGATTTCTCTACTAGTTTGAGGACAGATAAAGAATATCATGGTCTTATTAAGACTAGTGACCCATTGGTCGAAGTTTGACCATAATTCATTACTTTCAAGTTTCAGCACTGTTGTGCTTTTTTCCCGATAATGAATATACCATTGCAACTATTGCATTTTATTTGTTTTGTTTAAAAGAACGAAACGAACAGAGTAAAAAAGTTACCTGTAAATGGGTAGGAATACGTTATTATGCGTTAATACCGATATTTTATGGAAAAAAGCAGTTGTTTCTAAATTTCTATATTCATTACACTATAAGATTCGTCAATCACTACTAAACAAACATAATAAAGAAAATAGGTCAACAAACAGAGGAGAAAAATATACTGAACTTTTCCATATACGCCTATTTATGTAGGTAAAAATATCTTTCTCGTATGATTCGTACTTACCTGAAAAACACGATCTTTATTGTATTAAATAAAAAAATAATGTTTGCCCAATTTTCGATATTCAATCAGAATAACGGAAACAAACTTATTCCTAACATATTAATATAAACATTTCACAATCTATATTCAGTATTGAACAAATATTGTAGACTGTAGACGTGAAGAGAGTGAAGTATAACGAAGACGTGCTTATAAACAAAGTTTTTAAACATAAATAGTATGAAAAAAATATATATCCATTTTTTTTTTATATCATAGGAGGCAAAAGAACAGGTGGGTCACCTGATCTTAAGTGATCACCACCGTCCATAGACACTTGGAACACCAGAGGAGTCGCAAGTTCGTTGCCAGCCTGCGTTTTTGGGGAGGGGAGGGGCAGAGGGGAAGGGGGAAGGGAAGTGGGCCTCCGGCGTGCTCACTGACCGAACAAAACGCAACAATGCAGGCACTGTTACTTCACGTCGGTTTTCTATGAGAGGGTACTACCCGGGTGAGCCGACCCATTCATGCTGAAACTGAAGATATAGGTTTATCCGACAATGACAGTAACGAAAAACATAATGAAACTTCAACTGTAGGGAAGGGAGAGAATAGTAGCAGTTCTAAAATAACGACAGTTCAAACGGATACTACTATATCTGACAACACATCACCAGATGCCAAGGCGGTAACAACTGCTGCTGAAGTAGCAGCAACATCCCCTGCGGCTCCTGGTTTATAAAACGTAAAACCATAAACAATTTAGAAGTAAGATACAATATCAAGTCAGGAGTAGGTAAATAATGAATGAAGACTATAATTTAAAAAAGCCGAGGCTATCATAAGGACTGCCAATAGAAGGGAAAACTCAAAATAATGGAATAACTGTGTTCTCTTTGAATTTTGAACTTCATCATTTGCATATTGAAATTATTAAAATAAGTCTGGTTTTCATATTTATTTGCACTCTGAGCAATAATTATACATGTTTTTATATAGTTTATTAATTAATTATACATGTGGGGAGCTGCACAAGCTCAATACAAAATACCAATACACGATATATATATACGACGTATATAATACATTTACGACGCTATATTACGCTAGTCTGGCATAAGCTCAATAAAGTCGGGCACGCTTGACTAGCATATCGCTGATGTGAAATCATAAGTCTTTATCCTGTCAAATACCCCTCAATGTGTCTAAAGAAGGTGCTACTTCAAAAATACATAATACACTTCTTTATTGAAAAACAAGTAACATATCCTATTACATCTAAAAGATACTATCGATTCCTTTTAAGGCATCAACATTCATTACGCATAAATACCGCTGATTTTGAAAATCTTTGCATCACAGAACAGCGAATTTTTTAAATTTGGGTCTTAGATTGACAACATTTTGCACATCCCAAAACTGAATACCAAAATAACAGAAAATATAACACTACCAATAAAATACCGTACGAGTCTTAAACTTAACACTGATTCCAGTCTATAGGTAACAAGACGACGAAGTTATAGTTAACTGGAGAACTCGTAAACACAGAAGCGGATTTGGTGCCATCTTGTACTTAGACTTGTAATGAAAAAGTTTCGCCGTCGTGTCGTCCCGCGCAACTTGGAGAGCTCTTAATCTGTTACGTTCATGTTTGCTTCTGGGACAATCTCCACTGGATTTGTTAGAGTGCGGAGTTGAGTGAAGAGTTTATAACAGTTTTTATTTATTTTTCTTTCGTTGTAAATTGATTATTGAAATTACATTACCAGTAACATACGTGTTAATAATCTAGTAATTTTAGACTATATGAAGGAGAATATATCAGGTGGATTAATCTATTCTCTTTTAATAATTCAAGCCACCAAATATTCCTTATTACAATCAATTAAATACATTTATAGCACTGACTATTCAAACAGCATTCAGTAAATTATATTTAAATAATCTTGATTATATTTGCCATTTTGTTTTCTTTTCCATAGTTTAATTTTAGTTTTATATATCAATTCATTTTCACTTATTAATTTATTCTTATTTCTTTTGTTTAATGTTTATCAGTATTAAATGTTGGAGAATTAAATTTTTCAATATTATTAATAGTGTAACTTGTATCGATGTAACAAAGTGTTATAGGTTTTTAGTCTAGTATGCTTCTTCTTATTATTTTTATTATATTATTGATTGGACTGTTGACTATTGCATTATCCACAATTGTAAATAAATAAACGAAATCATGTACCTAAGTTATATAGAGTAGGTACCCGGTTTTTGATTTGTCACGTCGGCACGAAAACTGAGACACTCGGATAATTTTGATTTCGTATAGCGCTTTTCGCTTTCTTTGTCTATCGCAAACATTGCGCTGTCCTACACAAAGCTGACGCGATTCAATCAAGCAATTTTTTTATTCTTTATTCGTATAGACACTGAAGAACATTGTGTCAGATACAAAACTGCCGTTGAATAATTTTCCTGTTTTCTAAGGAAGCATTTCATCTCTAATATTGTCACTAAATTAGAACTAAATTGCAAAATATATCACGTGGGTACGCTATAAGGCGTAACACTAAACAATTCCACAAAAACAAATTGGCAGACATCAGTTAGTTAGTGATCTATAAAGTAGATATTTAAAATTCAAAATAACGATCTACGAACATATATTGCACATAACATATTTACGATTGACTCGAACACAACGTATACACTTTTCCACTTAATTCTTTTTCATATAACATTATACGACATATAAATATGCAAAAAATTTGGCTTTTGATCACTCACTTAAATCCTTTATGATCCGTGTAGTAAACTTTATCGTATAAAAAATGACATGTAATATACCGCTGTCTTGGATTAAATAAATCAAATGTTCGTTTTTATCGCATCATGTTTATGTACAAAGTTCCTCCTTGTATTAATTATAAATGATTTTATTGAAACAATAATTGGAAAATAATTGAAATTAAATAACGGTGTTGTCTAAATACAGTAGACCTACAGGAGAACTAGCTCTCAACTGAAGTTGCCAAACCACACCTATATGATCATGGTGGGAGATTTTCCATCATAGGCATAAAAAAAATCCTACCACCATTCTATTTTGTATATATGCTATATGTCAAATAAATAATATATACTTTGACAAAAAAACTAAGAATTATATTCATTGCCCAAAACTACAATGGACATGGTAATCTATGAAGAACCATTTACAATTATAGATCATTTTAAATAAGCAATTTTAATTAAGCAGTTATCTGTATTTGCAAATAGATTAACATCGAAATATATGACTTAATAAATACCCCTTGTAAGGAGAGAGATATATTACTTCCTCAGAGCAATTTGTATGCTTTATTCATAAAACTACAAATTGTTTTTAATAAAATATTATTATTGTGAAGGTTTAATATTAATTTATTACACATCTTAAAAGAAAGAAGAATAATCTAAAAAGGGTATAACTGAAGTCGATATAAAATTAAACCCAATGGACTTAAAAGCTGAAAATTTATCGTCATTCGTAGCATACCAAATAAATTCATTAATGAAACAAAGGAAACAAATACTTCTTTAACCTTTTTATATAATACAAAAACAGTATGAATTGGACCCCATACGCAATATGTCTTCCCGAACTTTCCAATTTGCACAAACCCGGCATAAATCCAAGCGGGTTTTGTCTGAAAATTTTAAAATATTACCTCCAACCGATGGAAAATCGTTTCAATGGCAGACCGCGGGCTTATTTTTAAAGGTTCAATGATTTATTAATTTCAAAGTTCTTTATAAGGTTTACTGAACGTTTGATATAGAACAAATATTGTTTAAATATTGACTGTGTTAATTTATTTTGCATATTTTTAATTCATTTATTCCCTGTTGCTATTGTAAATAGTTAGCAGTAACTTTATAAGGTTTACTGAATGTTTGATATAGAACAAACATTTTAAATAATGTTTATTGGCTGTTAATTTAATAAGGAATTTCTGATAAAATTCATTCTTTCTATACTAATATAAAAACAAATTGTGATAAATAGTTGGCAGTATTTTAGAGAGTCCAGTCAATAGTCATTTAGTATAGGTCAATGGTACTTGGTCAATAATACGAATACAGTCAATAGTATGGTTACAATAGACGCATCTAATTGAATTTCGAAGCATTTCAACTAGACGGTTGAAATTCGGCTACTGTGCCGTTTTTACATGCATTTTTCCATGTACGTCGGTTCCTCAGAATAAGCTCCCAGTGGCGGCGTTTCCGGACCATATAAATTACATATGTTTAAGAGACAAGACTACTCCCTTATCGAAAGCCTACAACGTATCTCAAATTCCTCTCGTGTAATGTCACGGGTAATGGTGATCACTTATAATCAAGTGACTCGCATATTCATTTGCCTCCAGTCGCGTAAATAAAAATTCGAAGCAGTCATAGGTGATAATTCAAAGATATGAAATAAATGTATTTATTCTCTTTTAAATTTTCATATCAATTACAGTGTGAATGATTAAGTTCCAGAATTTGTTTTTTGAAATTATTAATATTACTGTGGTTTTCATATCTATTGGCTCTCGAAATACTAATTACACACATTTTTATTATTAATCAATCAAAGGTCTGCACAATCAAATCAAATCAAAAATACTTTATTCAGTTTAGGCACTTATGAACGTCAAAGACTACCACCGGTTCGGGAAACAACCCAGTCATCGAAAAGAACCGACAAGAAACTCGATCGGGTACATTTTTTGAACATATATATCCAATACATCATCAATGCTTTTAGTGGATGCACAGAGAGGAGTCAATTCCAGACATCACTATCATTCACATACTGATCCACTCTATAATATCCTTTTGTTACTAAAACCCGTTTGACGTGGTGCTTAAATTTACAGTCCGGCAAATCGGTAACATGCTTTGGGACTTTATTGTAGAACCTAACACCTAACAATATTAATACTACCTGTACACAGGCCTCTATTATACGCGTCGCTTGTCTGACGCAAGGCCGATCATGCTTAAGCGACGCGAAATTATAAATTTATCTCCTACCAAATATACCACTCAATGAGTCTGAAGAAGTTTTCACTTCAAAACCTTCTTTTAAGGGCATAAATAATAATTTCTCGCATATAAAACGTCTTACATAAGGTAAGTTAAATAAGAAACGAAATAAAAGTATAAGAAACAAATAACTCCCTTCAAGTTTTACGGAATAACAGACCCGAGGGAAGACCGATTTCAAACAGTTACATAATGTAAAAAAATATGACTCACGAAAATGTTGTATAAACAAAAAAGTTTCAGGTGGCAGTTAAATTGGTGTTTACAAACGGTAAAAAATAAAATAAAGGTGTGAACAAGTTCTCTTTGTATGTCGGTAACTCTTCAACTCGTGTAGAGATGAGGATTTCTCTGTTATTTTTTAAGTGAAAACTTCTTGAGCCGTGTTGAGCGGTATTCGACAGGAGAAAAACTTATGGTTTCGCATTAGAAATATGTTAGTAAAGCGTGAGTGATACGCTCGTAATGTATTACGCTTGCGTCACACTAGCAACCCGTAATATAACGGCCTGTGTACATGTATTATTGATATTTTGTATTGAGTATACATTTTTATTTTTGTTATATGAGTAACGAAACTATTATAACATAATAAATCAGAAATCCAATTATAAATTGTACACAACATTATCAATTGTAACAATAACCACTAGGCTATAGTGTGATGACAATATAAATATTAGGAATACACAACTACCATACGTCTATGTTTCTAATACAATATGTGGCTTAAATTTTTTAAAGCTGTCATTAAATATCTTTGTGAACACATAATTCGTTATAGTACTTGCACATTTGATACAACGCATGCAGTCCATCATATGTTTAAACTGTATGAAAATGTATAAAATTATTGTTCAGAGTGCCAATAGCTGTGAAAACGAGGCTAATGTTAATAATGTCAATATAGAAATTATAAGATTTAAATAATTCAGACAGTATATTTTTTTATATATATATCATAGGAGGTAAACGACCAGGTCGGTCACATGATGTTAAGTGAACACCGCCACCCATAGACACAAGAAACACCGGGGAAGTCGCAAGTACGTTACCAGCCTGTGTTTGGAGGAGGGACGGCGCTCTCATTGGCAGAACGAAACGCAACAATGCAAGCACTGTTACTTCACGACGGTTTCTGTGAGGGGGTGGTACTACCCCGGGCAAGCCGACCCATTTATGCTGAAACCAGTAGTATCTTCAGCGTGGCTCTACCACCAACACCTAGTAAAAATTTCAAAAGAGAACACAGTTATTCTATTATCCCAGAACCATTTAAAAACATTTAACTTTATTCTTCACTGAAAATTAATTATACCTATTGCGTTAACAAGTAAACTATTTAGTTTAATATCGAAATTAAATATACTTTGTCCAGTTTAGGCCTAACAAAAAAGTCATCGAGAAGAACCGTCAAGAAACTCGATCAGGTTTACTTTTTAACACACACATTTATCTAAAATACACATTACAGTCATTTATAATGGGTGCACAGAGAGTCAATTCCACGCATCACCATCGTTCACAAATTGATCCACTCTATAATAGCCTTTTGATACCAAAACCCGCTTGACGTGGCGTTTAAACTTACAAATCCGGTAAATCGGCTTTGAGACTTTGTTGTAAAACCTAACACTATTATAAACACTATAACACGAAGCGAATGTAAGTAAAAAATACATATGATAAGAATGTAAGTCTAATGTGTCCGATACGAAATATTTTCCTATACGAAATATATATAAGGGTTGTTGAGGTATGTATGCTTAGTACACATATATGTTTCAACAACTCATATATGTATGAATAGTTAGCTTAGCTTAGATCAGATAGGTCGCGAATTGCATGTATCAGGCAACAGCCAAAGCCGAGGTGAGCCGCGCACCCTTGAGCTAGTTGTCAAAGTAAAATCGGCCGAGTGCCTTAAGCGCTCGCTAGTCCGGTGAAGCTGTTAAGACCTTGCTTGGTCAATAGCGTAGTCAGTTCGAAAAAAATAATATTCTAATGTGTATGTACTTTTTCGATTTTTGTGAAAAATGTCTAGGAATGCCTAGCCTTGCAGATGTCTAAGAATAAGCAATAAAATATATTTCAATCATTTTTAGAACTGTCTGTTTATCTGTCTATCTTTCTGTTTTATTTTTGAACACGCATCACTGCTACGTTCATGATAATATGTTTTCAAGAATATCATAAAGCATATCGACGGAAGAAATCGGAATTGTCGTAACTTGAAAAATCCAACTTTACACCAGAGCCAAAAAACCATTCAAAAATTACATTTTTTTTATGTATAGTGCTTAAACTAGGCAAAAAATTGACGTTATAATATATATCATTACATAGTATAAAGCAAAGTCCCCTACCGCGTCTGTCTATCCGTCTGTTCGCGATAAACTCAAAAACTACTGAACGGATGAACATGAGGTTTTCACCAGTAGATAAAGTGATTTATGAAGAAGGTTTTGGTATATAAATTGTCATGGGTTTTTTTTATCAGGACGGGATAACATGTACCGGGCTCGCTAGTATATATATATTGTATATATATATACAGTCCGAAAACGATATTCATTCCTGTTGGGGCAGTAAGATAAAAATACTAAATTAATTCAGAAATTATAAAAATAAAAGATAATTTACGACACCGGCAGATGAATCGATTGTCAAATGATTTTAGCTCGGAGCGTTTTGAGTCGCATTCGGTGTAATCTACCCCGTCTACCAAATCCCCACACAACCGCGCTACTGTATCGATGTAAATAATTCATCGGGAAACATAACCCGAAGCTAAATGACCGCTTTTTCACTCAGCGTTTTATTTATCAGTGTCGAAATTCCAGTTCGCGCGTAACACTGTATTTAAATTTTAAATTATAGGTCCGGTAGGTATTCGTTGATTTTTGCTGCGTTCTGTAGCGGCATTTTGAAGTGTTTTTATATATATTTTATAGGTATTCATATTTAACATCCTCACCTGATATTAAATAACAATGCGGGCAAAGACTGTAATACGTTAAGCTTAAGCGCGGACTGACTGTGTTTCAACTTAATTTTTTTATGTTCAATGATATAATATTAGGTTATCATATTTAAAAACTGTTGATGTTGTCAACTTGTATAAGTTACCTTTTCAGATGGTTTACATTTTACTTAACAATTAAAAATACAAGTCGACGTATAGACTTACCTACTACAAACGCCGTTAGGCTACTGTAGGTAGTGGAGACATGCTGAAGCTATTACTATGAATGGGTCGGCTCGCCCGGGGTACTACCACCCGACCCACAGAAAACCGACATGAAGTAATAGTGCTTGCGTTGTCGTGTTTCGTTCGGTCAGTGAGAACGCCGAAAGCCCACCTCCCTTCCTTCCCTCCCCGCCCCTCCCCCAGCACCCAAAACACAGGCTGGCAACATACTTGCGACTTCCCTGGTGTTGCTAGTGTGTGGACGGTGCTGATCACTTAACATCAGGTAACCCACCTGTTCATTTGCCTCCTATGACATCAAAAAACGCCATACGTCATCAGTCACACTATAATAAAACTCTATTCATATTATAAAACAATCGAGTTCAATAATCCGCAGTAATGTAACAGTATGTCTTGCTTAAAAATTCAATTCCTTTCAGCAAGATAAGATTTTTCTTATAGGCACAGCAATATCCTTAGGCCGGTCGTATCTACCTCGTTGCAAGCCGGAAACAAAACCAGTAAAGCGGGAAAATTGAACAGATGGTACGGAATCTAGTGCCTTTGCAGGTTACATTACTTCGAAGGAAAGAAAAGATAGTCCAGGATTTAATAAGATTGGACATGGCATTTTGGGTACATATCTCTTTTATTTTTACATTTAACTGTATCGAGTAATTTGATTATCAAGAAAAATGTAAAATCTACATATGATCCGAAATTTTATTATAAAATTATAGTATAAAATCGAAATGAAACTTTAAACAGGATTGTATTGAAAATATTATAGAAATATGTTTTAATGTTCTAAAGGTAAATACAAGAACATTGAAAACCAAAAACTATTTATTGAGAACTTGATAAGGTATGTAAAAAATCTTTATTTACGTTTCAAAAAATCTTCACTCAAATTCTAAAAAAAATTGCAATACTCACAACAATTATTGAGAATGGAAATTTTCTAGACGTTGAGAAATTATGTATTTATTTAATATTACAACTAAAAATAAAAGTAACCAAAAAACTATAAATACGTCAAAAGCGCAATTTAGCTAGTTAGCAAACGTGATCTAGCCCGGTCAATCCGCGCGTACCGAAGCAACATATAACTATTTCTTTTTCACCACTGATTTTGAGAATATGCCATCTCACTTTTACTGTTTATCTAAGATAGTGTGGCGTTACAATATTACTTTACATATGTGTGCGTTATCGTGCCATTTGTTTCGTCAAAATATCATGTGCGTATCGTTTCTACAGTGTTTTAGTTATAATATCATTGTATTTATTATGTTGGCACATATGCTAAACATATAAAAAAGAACCGTATCCATAAATCTTATTACGTTATTGTACCCCAACTACCCGTTCTAAACGTCTGGACATTGATTTTCACAAATTGGTAACGTAAGTGTATTGCGTTGTAAAAATCTATCTGCACTAAGTGGATGAGTACAAAAGATGAGGCTGGAAGTGCTCATCAGATGTACCCGGATAAAACTGTGCCAAAAACAATTGTTCTTTGATCGGGAAATCATAATTCTGTAGCCTTTCAGCATGAATTTAAAGTTGGAGGAAACATATTTATTCCAGTAATTAATGAAGGTTCGAAGTACTAATAACTCATGTATATCGTGTTCAGACTTAGGTTCCAACGATATATCGATAGAACCGACTTATTTATTGCGATAAGACAACTGAATACAAAATAATATATTTTTTATACATACATATAACAACAATGTAAATTAAACGTGTCTGCATTTTTCAGATTTTTGTGAGAAATATCATTGCAAGTGACTGGAATGGAAAATATTTAATTCATTTTTAGAAACATCTGCCTCTTTTTATTTGTGCACTCATCACTGCTAAAGTACTATTTTATTGATAAAACCTCACTATAAAAATCATAAAACATAGAGTAGTATTTACACTTTGTTTCATTAAAATCGATTCACTCTATCAAGTGAGGGTGTAAGGGATGTCGAATAACATCTAAGACTTGAGACACTCAAGCCAACCTCACCAGCACGTGGTGCACCCTGCTGAATAACGAACGAGGCAATGGCAAAAGGGGTTATAGGGTTTTACAGCCTGACTGGGTCGCAACCACCATGTATATGGCGAAAAATCCCGTCATAGTGAGTCGCTTCTGCGGGTCGCATTTCGGGATCAGCCTGTGCATATCCAGCCTTTCGCAGACCGGCATAACTGCGGCGACTGGCGATGGATACTGTGTCACTCGGTGGTCGCCATTGTTTTTGGATTGTACTGTGCTTACCATCAGGCACAGTGCAGTCATTTTGCCGTGCTACAATAAAAAAAAGAAAGAAAAAGTTATTATAATTTTAATTTATTATAATTATAATGACGACCCGGCACTACTTCACAAGATATAGGTTATAAGAAGTAGGTATAGGTTCTAGATTCTACATCTCCGTTAATTTTTATTAACGATAGCAAACTTTTTACTTACACACGACAAATAGAATATAAAAAACATTTTCCGGAATTTATGAAAAGAAAGCAGATTAAAATACTCTTTGAATTTTCATAACAAACATGTCTCGGTTTCACGTAAGAAGCATACACCTACTTAAGTTCGTGAAAAGGTGAGTGGATAAGCGGATAAACTCCACGAAAGCTGTAATCTTGTGTGTAACATCTTATAAGATTATTTCGTATGAAATATTCTCTAATGTATGTATTTTTCCTTTTTACTTTAGAATATACTAACTATGTCTGCGGCTTTTTACGACATTTGCTACTTTTTTATGACTAGCTGTTACCCGCAACTTTGTCTGCTTTGTGAATGAAAGCAAAAATAAATATTGCTTATAAAATCGCTTTATAAACAACTAACTAGTCCGGCGAACGTTGTCCTGCCTTGATAATAAAAGAAAACATTGACAAATTATATATCTAAACCTTCCTCATGAATCACTTTATCTACTGATAAAACAGCATGAGAATCTGTTCATTCGTTTTTGAGTTTATCGCGAACAGACAAAAAGAAAGATATAGCAAAGGACTTTGCTTTAAAATATGTAGTGATGTTTACTGTTTATATGTTTACTTCCCCACTTTTCAGCACAGCACACCGTTTGTACCACTTCTCCGGAGTAAACCTGAGGGAACATTAATCTGAGAAATATCCTTATAATACCATCGTATGTGGAAAAATACAGAACTGTGGATTTCTCGAAGTTTAAAATTGACAATACGTCGTAAGCTGGCGTGATGATTATGCACATACGTTCCTTCAAGAAGAGGCTTATGACTGTTAAAATATCATATGATTATAATAATAATGGACATTTAAAATTTCAAGCTTTTTTTGTGATCAGTTAAATGGAATGTGAGAAATCTGTAAAATAAGCTTAGAACCGGTTCCCAGTTTCAGGGTCCAATTAAGATAAAAACTAAACTACATATATTGCCAATAAACGTCTTTCCAGTATCCTTTGGGTTTATCCTATGCCGGTCACCTCCAAACCCGTTCACTATTCGCGTAGAACAAACGGCAGCGACAATGCAATAGTTTTTCTGGCTTATAGTTTATATTTCACATTATCTTCTGACTAACTTCATCAATTAACATACTGCAAAAACTAAACTTTATCTACATTAAATTTCCATTTTCATTTACTTGTTTGTTTTATAAGAATTTATAAAGTATACGTTAATCTACATTAAATTTCCATTTTGATTTAATTGTTTGTTTTATAAGAATTTGTAAAGTATACGTTAAATCTGTATCCAAACTTAATCTTGTCAAATTTATTTTACTTTTGACGTATAAACCATCTTTTTCACTGAGATATTGAACTTAGATATATGGTATCGCGGACATTTCAAACCATTCAATCAGCTCACACCATATTATATATTTTTTGCTGATTTCAATTACATTTATTGTGTTTATTTATTGAAAGTATATATTTGCTAAAAGAAAAATTATCCGTAGCATTAAGGGATAATATATTTTTCTAACACTGAAAGAATTTTCATAATCGAATCAGTAGTAACAAGGATTCCCCTAAAACATAACTTTACATCTCTTTATAATATTAGTATAAATATAACATAGTATGAAAATTGCAAACACCTCATCTAATTATTTTAATCGTAGTTTCACTATCCTGAACCCAACTACTTTAAATCTCAACAATATTTAGAAAACTACTTTCATCAACTATCGAAACAAGTGAACTTTCTTTAGAATCTTTGTGATTTGAAAATTAATGGAAAGAAAATGCTTCATAATAAAGAGACAAACGCATAAATCAATAGAATTTAGCCTATAATTCAAATGGTTGATAATCACGCATAGAAACGTCATATTGCTATAGATCAGTTATAATAATATACTACATTGTACAGTCCGACAAAGGCGTCGGTTCGGAATCCAGCGGTAATTTTTTTTCAGAAGCATAGTAATATGAAACATAGCTAAATTTTTAGCTAACCCGTCCGCTAACTGTAATAGCACAAAGAACATTTACCAAAATCCGTCAAAAATTTCATTAACTACAAATTTTTGAATTTCGTCCGTTATCCTGGAGAACCCATTGCTTTTTATGTGACAAAAAGTATCCTAGAAATAACTTTATAATTATAGTTTCGTCAAAATCGATTCAGTACTTTC
>MU161702.1:0-13691 GCA_015888305.1 Antheraea pernyi
TAAAAATATTGAATATAGGATGAAAAAAGCTAATTAGAAGGTAAGTAAAATGAAAGATGGCGGAACGTCTTTTTCATTTACATGTGTGTTTATGTTATGTGTCATTCAAGCAGTAGTGTAGGTTAGGTTATTAAATATACATTAATATTTTAATGAGTTTAGTGTGTTTTTAATGCATGGGTACAAACGGGTACAAAGTTTTCACTTACGTATTAATATATAAATATTAAAAGCTATGGGAAAAGTGACTTACTATAAACCGAATCTAATAAGTGGCAATACATTACAGGAACGAAAAATACATAAAATATCCTCGAGATAGGTAATAAATAACTTTATTTCTATAATCAGCACTAACGTGGACTGTATCGACGTTTATCGCAGAAGATCTCTTACCAAGAGACGGACTATCCCGCGTTCCTAATAGTTCGTATAAATCAAAGATTGCAATCTCACCATCACCCCTGGGACGCGAGCGAGACGGCACGATTGAATAGCATAGATTTAAATTGTCAGGTCAGATAAGGACGACTATAGATCCCGTAGCTCCGACCTCAAGGATACCGGGGCTCGTAGGGACGTCACAATTCGATTACAGCTCAATAAACTTGGAAGTGACTTGTTTGCGTCTGTAAAGTGGATTTTTTCCTCTCCTTTGATTTCTCCATTTCCTTGCGTTTGATTATACTGAACGGTCGTTCGGTATATCGATTCAGAATTGCTTTTAAAACTTAATTATATATGTAATTATATTTACCATTTTTATCAAATGTTTTGGATAATTCCGATAAGTATATATTATTAAAATTATTTTTAATCCTTTTGAGAAATTGAGAGTAAACACAAGTTCTGTAATATGTACACTAATTAACTATGTATAATCAATGTCAAATGTTCAGAAGAGAAAAAAAATTGCAGTGGGAGATAAGAGAGCTTTATCTAATTTATTTTAAATGTATTAATCATTTTGACATTCGAATTCTATCTAAAACACATTTGTGAAAATGTTTATAACAAACGATAAGTAAATATAATATTAAAAATAGGATAAAAGGAGAAAAAGGCGGACGTTTTAATATGTTATTTGTATAATATTTAAAATACAATTATAATATTCAACATAATATATTCATAATACACAGAATATGAGAAATGGTGAGAAATACGACAATAATAATCAGGGTCTTACATTACACGAGGGTACCACGGAAGTCGTTAAAAGCTCATACTTTACCATAAGTGGCGTATTCTAATCTAATATCATCCCCGTCTGGCGTAAAGTTGCGAAAACGGCTCGGTAGAGCCACTCGCGGCGCCGTCTCAGCGAGGAAGTATCGACTACATTTTAAAATTCATAGCATAAAATTTACATTTATATGCCAATTTCATTCCCTAACAGGGCGTCAGCGGTCGCACGCACACATCAGTATTCTGCACACATCCGTTTCCTTATAGAAGCGACCCTCGGAGAAAAAAAAATAGAAAATCGTCCAACATTCTCCAACCGAGTGAGAAGAAAAAAGAATGACGGGAAGCTTAAATATGGAACACTAAATGGAACGCTTAGACGACAAAATGCGGATAGAATATAAAATTTAAGGAGTCAATCCCGTCTCTATCACACTTGCACGTTTTCTATTTGCCGTTGTCTCGCTTTTCAGTATCAGACATGAGCCGACCTCACTGTCATTCTGTAGGCTTAGTGGTAAAAGATAGACAAACCCGTCGATAGGGTTGCTCCCTACATATTTAACTATTTGTACGTAAAGAAATAAACGTAATGTGGACTATATATTGCTGTCATATATATGTATGTTTATTATTAATTATTTTAATATAAAACACTAGTTTATTACACGTTAAAAAAAATTAAAAATAATAATTCGAAATGTTACTTTAAGGGAAAGAATAACGATTCAATATACATCATCCAACTTCATGCATACTTTTATTCATTTTGAATAACTATAGGTAAATACAACTGATAATTATGTGCACCTTATTATATGAACGCCTGTTATACGACATATAACAACGTTCAGTATCACAGCCTGATGTCAAAATTAAGAAATATTATTCATAAATTTTAATTATTTAAAAGTTTCTCATGCGATGCAACCCTATGAAAATCGCGCTGAGCTTGCTATATTGGTATGGACGAGTGAAATTTATATCCGTCTCTATCACACCACTGCAAACGTTACGATATCAATTTGTGATACGCTGAAATAAAAGGCTCGACCGTGCATGGAAAATCGTATTTGTAAATATAAAAATAGATACATTTTCATTCGGTTAATAAAGATGACTCCTAAGTTTTTTTTAATACTTTATTACTGTAAAGAGACAGCGGTTTTTGTTTATATAATATGTTGAGCTATATATTTGATACATAAAAATAAAATGTTTTGGTAATATCATGTACGTACGTATATAATATTTCCCGAATGACATGAGCTTTATTCTATTGTTACTATGTCATGTAACTAATTCACACGAACGAAGTGGTAGTAGTAATAGTGGTGGTAGGGTTTTTCGGGGTAGTAGGGTTTGACAGCCCGACTGGGTCGCAACCATCATGTATATGGCGAAAAAGCCCGCCATAGTGATTCGCTTCCGTGGGTCGCGTTTCGGGATCAGCCTGTGCATATCCAGTTTTTCGCAGGCCGGCATAACAGTGGCGACCGGAGATACCGATAGATTCTCTCTCGGTGGTCACCACTGTTTTTGGATTGTACTGTGCTTACCATCAGGCATAGGGCAGTCATTTTGCCGTGCTACAATAAAAAAAAAGAGGACATTATTAGCATGAATTATGAAATAAGCGTTTTAAAAATAATCCTTTGCTATTTGTTATATCATTATGAAGTTACTGACACATTTATTCCAAAGAAAGAAGATGCTAAACTCAGATCGTTTTGAAGCGACGCGAGGCGTGGTTTTAAATTCTTGGGCATGAGTCGGAGCTCTGTGTGAAAGAACATATCCTGGTGAGACCATAGCAAAGCGGTAGGGTATTTTCTAGTCTAGCTAACTACCACTCTCAAGTCAAAAATCTGTCTCCAATTACCTGTTCGTGATGGTGTACCTTGACAGCTTGAAAGTTGACAGCTAGCTAGCTACACTCAATCAAGTGAGATTATGGTGAATAGCTAAAATTTGTAAAGTATTCAAAAACCAATGATCGTCTCTCCATAAATTATTGGCTTACATAAAATCAAAACACTCTAGGACACACACAAAAACTACTGCTCGCATCAATCCGACAAGGAGTTCCCGAAACAAAAGAACTATTTCGAAGATATAATTTTATCTCTGATGCAAAAGAAAATCCGTGTTCTAGGGAGAAGAGGGAATTTATCAGTAAATAAAAGCCCATACCTCGTCTACATATCGACGCGGGCAGTACTTATTTACACGGAAATAGGGGGAGATATGCTGTATAAGCACTATGCAGAACCGTAATCGCAAATTTTACAGGTAGTTATTTTGATTCACCTATGATCGTAATAAGGTATACGATATAATTATTGCGTTTTTATTTTCAAAATAAATACGCTATTTATTAATTCAAGTATCATATAATTGCGTCGATACATTTATTATTTGTTAATTGTATCTCTTCGAGACGGTTATGCAAATTAACAAATTGAAATTGACTATTTCCTTAACGATGAACAGGTTACTTATTAATGCAATCAAATTCGTAGTCAACAATTAGTATAATAACTATGGGTTAATTTGTTTTATTTACATTAATAGATTTGTATTTTTGTTTCCTAAACATTGTGACAAATACCTACCTATTATAAAAGCTTATTAAATAAGTTTATTTACTTATTTAACATTATTTTCCTGCTATCAATTTTATCCATATTTTTCTGGGACAAAATATAGATAGATATGTAATTGAACTCGAAATTTATATTTGAAATAGTGAATTTACGTTATGAAATGAAGTCATATGTTTTGCATATAGTATACGCATAATTAAAAGAGATATCAAAAAGCCAAGTAATCAAGATGTGACGGACATAAAAACAGACATAAAAACGGTCGAGTTTCCCTCAGGATTAGTATATTAATGGCACCGTTGTAGGGAGGTACCTGCCTCATTAGACGAGGGAGCGGCTTCGACCAACCGATGATCATTACGATCCCACTGAATATATTCCTCGTGTAATATTCGTTTTTGGATTTGTTTGGAAAGCCTTATTATGATTAATCTATTATTATATATGTACATATCTGTATACATTTTTCTATTAAAAAAATGATTTTTTCTGTTTGTACTGAGTATACCCCAAAAAAGTAAATTTTAAAATTTATTTCACTATATTATCGGCCAGTAGCACTTGAGCTATATTTTGTTTCCAGAATCTAAATTAACGCGAGTGAAGAATAGTAACTTTGTAGCAGGATTTTTCTTGTCACTTCTTTTTTGAGGGAACGCTAATTTTTGAAAATTTCAAGTCTATAATTTTTTTACGTCCTCTACTACAGAGATAAACCACTGTGCGACACTGTAACTGTTCAAGAAAGATAGATTAAATTTTGTAACTATTTAATTTTTTTCAGTTTTTAAGTCATTTTTTCCATATCATCGAAATTCCCTTTAAGGGCACTGCGTGCCCCCACGGAAAAAGCCTATTGGGATAATTTTTAATAGCCATTATATATAATTTATATAAATAAAAATCAATTACCGAATGTGTGTAAGCGCATTACATCAGGAAGGCTGCACTTTTTTTTATTTGGCATTTTTTTTATGATGCTTATAATTATCAGGACTATGTTTGTATGAAAACATTTGAAAGTCGTACAGGAAAATGAAAAATTTGGATTAAAAATCTCCATACAAACAAAATGAAAATATATGTAAATATATTGATAGAATTCACAGATTGATGTTCAGCTGCCACTTTTTTTCATTACGTGGTTGTATTGTTAAGGACAAATTTAGATATTTTTTTTGTTAGTACCTACACCCTTACGAAGCCAGAACGAGCAGCTAGTTCAATATAAATATAATATATATGTATTATATATATATACACCTTCGAAAAAATTTTTTTTTTATTGTGGCACGGCAAGAGGACTGCACTGTGCCTGATAGTAAGCACAGTACAATCGAAAAAACAACGGCGAGCACCAAGAGATACGCTCTCCTCCGGCGGTCATCGCTGTCATGCCGGCTTGCGTAAATGTCTCTTCACGTTACGCTTGGAGGACCCCATGAAATTCCATAAATGTGTTAAAATCGTATTAAAATTTATTGGATAACTTAATATAGTTAAGGGTAACATATAAACTGCTACCATTGCATTACCACGTTTGACAATCTGCATACCCGTTACTAGCTTACCTTTATAACAGTTACCTTAAAGAAATTTACATAATATGCATAGCATATCAAATCAAAAATCGAAATAAAAAAATACTTTATTCAATTTAGGCCTTAAGAAGGCACTTACGAACGTAAAAACTACCACCGGTTCGGAAAACAACCTAGTCATCGAGAAGAACCGACAAGAAACTCGATCCGGTTTATCTTTTGATTATATATAATATTTAGAATATACATATACACAATGTACATGCATATTATGACACGAGTATCACAAACATTCTGTTAATTCACGGGAATGAACAAAATTCCGAGTAAAATTTTACGATCGACCCATCGAGTTTTATTACAAAAGATATGTTTGACGACACTCTCGCTTCTGAATTAATTTGGATTATTAAATAACATAAAATATAACATTTCGTTTACATTTATATGAAGGGATACGCTACCGAAATGAAATATTATTTTATCTATGTTTATATTCATATAAATGCTTTTTAGTTACTGCATGTTATAGGTTATATATAGGTTGTTTGTAATGCAAATCACTGCAGCCTATAGCTTTGCCACTAACATCATTAGGATCCCAGTTCTTAGGGTCAAAGTGAGAGTTTCTGGGGAGGAAAATATCACGATGACATCAAGTACGGGGATAGGCGTCTTTTGCCACATTGTTATTTAATACTAAATAAGATACCTATACCTTTAAGTCCTATAAAATAACAAAAGCTTTAAAAAGTTGTTAAGTCTACAAGTGTGACAGAGAAATAGACGTATACATATGTACTAGCGGGCCGGGCGGACGTTGTCCTGCCTTGATAATAAAAAAATATCTAAAAATCAACCGCAGCACCACCTACCGGGTCCAATTATCTAAACCATTCTCGGATCCACTGGAACACGCAAACAAAATTTCATCAAATCGGTCCAGCCGTTTAAGAGGAGTTCAGTGAAATACACACGTACAGATATAAAATATGTCTTTTTTTTTCGCTATAACTCATTGATATTTTAATAGCTCGTACCATGATAAAATTATTTGCCGTTTGGTGATGTTACAATTTGAACTATTTTCTAAAGTAGCTGAGTAAGGTACGCTGGACACATCTAGATACGTCACTCACCGAGGGACTTTTCATGCACCCCAAAAAATTTGTCATAACCTCATAAAAATGCAATATATATTATAGATAAAGTGATTAATGAGGAAGGTTTTCATATGTAATTTATTTAAGTTTTTTTTATAATCAGGGCGGCACAACGTCTGCTTGGCCCGTTAGTCATTCATAACTTGCATATATTTTGTATAACTTACCTTATTTTTAACCGGATTTAAAAAGAGGTCTGAATTGTATTGTTTTTTAATGTTTGTTACCTCAGAACTACGTCATGTATAAACCGATTTGGACAATTGTTTTTCGAAGTGACAAATTCTTTAGCCGTATTGAGCGATTTTTCGTAGGGAAAAGACTTATGGATTCGCATCACCGATGTCCTCGACATGGTCGTGACATATTGCGTTTGCGCCAGACTAGCGACCTGTCCTGTGATATTGATATTGTATATTGAGCTTGTGCAGCCCACCATATATTTATTAATTTAAAAAAACTGTATAAAAGGGTATATATATAATTTATATTCGGTGTGCTAATACATGTAAAACCAGATTAATATTAATAATGTACAACTTATAAAATTTAAATAATTCAGAATACATTTGATTTCAAATTTCATAAAAGAATACAGTTATTACATTGTTTTGAGTTTTTACTTCTGTCTGCAATCCTTATGAATGTATCACCTTTTTCTTGATAGATAAGGGAATATTTTCGATGAAATCCCGCTTTAATTTAATTAGTAGTTCCTTAAACCTACACCTGGGTCGCAAGTCCTGGGAACTGCTCTGAGTTTCTCCCTCGGCCATACGACGGACCCGGCACCCGCACGGTGAATCCATGGAATTCTAAGAAGTTCGTCTCTCTCTTGAATTTTAAAGACTAGGGAATTTCTCAAAATCGAATAAAAAATATATTGCGATATTGGTAGATCCAGACAGTCCAAGACAAAGTAGGTACGTGATTATGGTTGAAGCCGTTATGATGCATTTTTTTAGGATTAGATTTTCTTAGCGTCAGTTTTATTTTGTGTTCAAATTATGTTGGTATAGTATAGACATTTTTTATATGTATTCATTTCTGTGTTTAGTTGAAATAAAACAAAACCACAGAAAAGTTAACAATTCTACACCTATAATTTCCTCTAACTGTCCTCTCTTTTTGAAGCAATAATATTATATTATCCACATAATTATTTATCGACGGATAATAACTGTAATAAAGTACTTGTAATACAAATTAATTTATTTGTCGCGCGGGAATATACTAGATTGCTTGTTAATAGTAATTCAATGCTAACCAGGATGTCATTCTATTAATATAGAGGCATTAGATACGTCATCCAAACGGACAGATGCCCAATAATTATATTAACATACCGATCATAAGTAAGTCGGATGCGGTTTATGTCAGAACTATTTCTATATATAAGTAAATCGGATGCGGTTTATGTCAGAACTATTTCTGTATAATTAAAAAATAAACAAAATAAAAAAAAAACGACTTGAAAAAAATGCACCACTACACCTTATTTATAATACATTATAAGTCTACCAACATCTCATTCAAAATACACTTTCTATCTGATTTTGTAGAGCTGCCTAATGTATCTTTGTTATACAAAATTCAATATTAATTAAATTAAAAAATCGGGAGTCTCTTGTTGTCTCCTTTCCAATAAATAATATTTTTTCCAAATCGGTAGATAAATTACGATTAAGGTTACAAATATAGGAAAAAGTAGGCGAGGCAGTAATAAGGATTGCCGACAGAGGTGAACGCTCAAAACAATGGAATAACTTTGTTCTTTTGTTAAATTAATAAATCAATTATAATCTGAATTATTTATATTCTATGTGTGAATTGAAACTGTTTCCACTAGTCTGGTTTTTTTAAATATTATAGGTAGGAAACGAACATGCGTGTCACCTGATGGTAAGTGATCACCGCCGCCCATAGACATAAACACAGCCTGTGTTTGGAGAAAGGGGAGGGGTAGGAGGGTGAGGGGAAGGGGAGGCCTCCGGAGCTCTCACTGACCGAACGAAACGCAACAATGCAAGCACTGTTACTTCACGTCGGTTTTCTCTAAGAGGGTGGTACTACCCTGGACGAGCCAACCCATTCACGCTGAAACCAGTAATAGCTTTCAGCGTGGCTCTACCATCTACCAAAATGGATGGTTTTCACATCTATTGGCGCTCTGAGGAACGCTACGTCACGAGCATGTCGAGGTAATCGGTGACGCGAAACCATAAGTTTTCCCCAACCAAATATCATACTTTTCATTTTTAAATAGCTCAGCGCGGTTAAAGAAGTTTTCACTTTTAAAATACAATCGAATTCAGAACCTCCTTTCTGAGATCGATTAAAAGTATTACAAAAATAAAAATATCAGTATATACATAAGCAGACACTGTATATACATATAAATATATCTGAGATATGAACGGGGCGTGATATGCGCACGCACGATTGCATCTCATTACCATGTAAATGCTTTAGTCCATTGAAATTTAACATCTCAATTCAGCCTCGTGGCGACTTTGCATATCTTTATACTTCGAAATAACTATTAAACGGTTTGTAACCGGTTTAAGGTTCATTCCGCATACAAGTCGGTGTAAAATAATTGCAAATTATCTCAGCAGGACCTGACAAAAAGGTAAACAAATACATTATTTTGTTGGAACTTAGTTTAAGTACAATTAATAGAATTTTCTTAAACAGTGGAAATGATATTCCGAAATATTACCATTTATTGAATAGTCAATACTAGTTGTCGAAATTCAACTACAACTTTTTTTTTTTAATTTCCGTATTATTAAGGTTTTTCAAGTGGAAGTTCTTATCGGAACGCTTAGTCTCTGTTCACAGATTATATACTAACTGGTATGGATAACAAACAGCAGGTCGATGTCATTTATACCGATTATGAAAAAGCATTTGATCGTGTGGATCATATTATTCTGATGCAAAAACTTTATTTCCTTGGTATACGTGGCAACTTACATAGGTGGTTTGAGTCTTATATAACAAACAGGATGCAAGCTGCTGTAGTGGGTGGTTCTCGTAGTAATTTTATCAAAATACCCTCTGGGGTCCCGCAAGGATCAATCCTAGGTCCGCTACTTTATAATGCTTATCTTTTTGACATAGTTGACTGTTTTAAGCACTCAAAATTTATAATGTTTGCTGACGATAAGAAGATTTATTTACGGGTTAAATCGGAAACTGACTGCATTAATATCCAACGGGATATTAATACTTTTGAGGAATATTATAAAATGAATAAAATTACAGTTAATGTGAATAAATGCGTAAATATCAGCTTTACACGTAAATCTAAAGTTATTAACTTTCAGTATCACATAAATAATGTTTCTATTAGAAAAGTTGACAAGGTTAGAGACTTGGGTATTATTTTTGATTATAAGCTGTCTATGAGTGATCACATAGATGTCATCGTTAGTAAAGCATATAAACAATTAGGCTTCATCAAACGTATATGCGAACCATTCACAAATATAGAATGTATTAAAATGCTGTACTTCGCGTACGTACGAAGTATTCTTGAATATGCTTCAGTCATATGGTCGCCTCAGTATAATAAATACATAGACAGTATTGAAGCTATTCAAAAAAAATTTGTAAAATTTTTATGCTATAAAGATTTTAAAGAATATACGAACTATGGTGAACTATGTAAATATTTTCGCCTAGACCCTTTAGAAGTGCGGCGTCGACAACACGAAATGATGTTATTGCACTCTATACTATCGGGCTATATTGATTGTCCCGATCTTTTGGGCTCTGTATCACTGCGAGTACCAACATACCGTATACGCAAAGCACCGTTGTTTGCTGTCCCACATGCTAAATCTAACTATGCTCAAAATTCAATACTGTGTCGCATTGCCCGATCTTATAATGAAGTATACGATACGGTAGACATATTTCGATATTCACGTAATACATTTAAAAGTGAAATAAAGAAATTACAACGCTGAATTAATTAATTAATACAATTATAATACAAAAAGGATAAAGCAAGCACACAAGTCAGAAATACAGACACACACACACGTACACACAACTATACTAAACGCCAGTAAAGATACATGTTTTTCTTTTGCCTACTTATATGTATATTACTATGTATCACTTTCTGTAATTGTGAAATCCTGTTTGGCTTTAATTGTTACATACTGTAAGATATTATATAAAAATACTGTATGCTGTTGGATTTCCAAATAAATAAATAAATTCTGATCGGCAACTTTTTGTGTGACGAAAACTGGTAGGGATAAGCACAGTGTCGGTAGAGTGTTGAAAATACTAGTTTTTGTCAGATCACCGAAGCTAAGCAACGTCGGACGCGGACAGTACTTGGATGAGTACTGAGTACATGAGTGACTGCATGCGAAAGCCGTATGACGTTGGCTTTTTGTTGTATTTTTTCAAATTAAAATGTTGCCCTGTAATACAAAAAAATCACTTGTATGGTGTGTCTTTACGGCGAACACTGTTTTCTTTAAGTGTTTACAAATATTGTAGTTAGATGTAGGGATCGTGAAATATGATGAATAGAGACTTATAAATAAAGGCTTTACTTGTTAGTGATACAGGAAAGAATTCATCCGTATTTTTTTATTCATAACACGTTCATAGCTATTCAATAGGTATTAAATAAAAAGTAAAGAAAACCGGTTTACAAACAGTTAACAAAGTAAGTAACAAATATGTTGTACAAGGTGATACCCGCGACTTTGCCTGCGTATAATACGCATTATATGTACACAGGAAAAAACAAAAGCACCACACTTCTCCGTGGCTATAAAATACACATCGCTGAACGCGTACTACTTATGAGAAATCCTAGTTAATTAATATTTTAATAACGTTATATTCAATGATGTAATCGTCGATTTCCTTTTAGTTAAGGACCAAATGTGTTCTTTTTTTATATCATAGGAGGCAAACGAACAGGTGGGTCACCTGATGTTAAGTGATCACCGCTGTCCATAGACACTTGCTGCACGCGAGGAGTCGCAAGTGCGTTGTCAGCCTGTATTTCGGGGAGGGGAGATGGGTATCCGGCGCTCTCACTGACCGAGCGCTGTTACTTCACGTCGGGTTTCTGTGAGATGGTGGTACCTAATACCCCGTGCGAGCCGACCCATTCATGCTGAAACCAGTAATAGCTTCAGCGTGGCTCTACCACCTATAAATGTCTAATAAGCAGAACTAAAATGATCAGAATCTATCCCGCAGTTTTTGATTGATGCGTATCCCACGGACCTATATCATACCATATCATGTATAGATAGACACACACCCAATCTTCACTCTTAGCTAATGAGTTGGATATATCCATTTCTCCACAGGTATGGTTCCAGAATCGTCGAGCGAAATGGCGAAAGAAGGAGCACACGAAGAAGGGTCCAGGTAGACCGGCCCATAACGCACACCCACAATCATGTTCCGGGGAGCCAATACCCCCACACGAACTCAGAGCACGTGAGAGGTGAGGAACTTACAAAATAGATGTTTTTTACGTCTCCTGCAGACGTCACCAGATTAGGCCCCCCTCGGCAACTGCTCAAGCCTAGGTCCGTTCCCTCGGCGTGGAGCCCTTGAGTACGCTGCTCGCGCGATACAGTGACACAAAATCTTACATCACTGCGACAACATTACACATATCACCTCCACACACGTGCACGCATACACGCATACACAGGCAAGTGGAAAGGTGTTTTTTTTTTTTTCCCTTATCAAACTGAAATAGTTTAGAATATTATCCGATACGAAATATATATAAGGGTTGTTGAGGTATGTATGCTTGGTACACATATATGTTTCAACAACTCATATATGTATGAATAGTTAGCTTAAAAAAGGTTAGCTTACATAGGTCGCGAATTGCATGTATTAGGCAACAGCCAAAGCCGAGGTGTGCCGCGCACCCTTGAGCTAGTTGTCACAATAAAATCGGCTGAGTGCCTTAAGCGCTCGCCTTAGTAGTCTGGTGAAGCTGTTAAGACCTTGCTTGGTCAATAGCGTAGTCAGTTTGAAAAAAAATATCTCCAGACGTTTTTAAATTTTTTTGCTACTGTCTTTAATCACGATTTGTGTTTATTATTATACACGCAACATTTGCTTTAAAGAACGACCATGTAATATGTTACCATTCGGCAATGGTATCTTCATCTTACCATAAAATTGATCCAGTGTCAGAATTCCTAGTTTTTATATCATTAGAATTTGTTTAGAAATCTGAAAAAATATAACGTGGCTTTCTATTGGTACTAGAATTTTGAAAATCTGTTTAGCATTTCCTGAGATTACCCCCTACAACATCACAAACTTTACCTCTTTATAACCATCACAACCAAAACTGTCATCTTATATTTTCTACTCGATTTGGCCCAGAACCTTCTTTATATGACTTAGTGAACTCGTTTCTCGTAATATCGACATAAATGAGCGTAATTGAAAACAATTCCATTTTTTATTGCGATGTTATTAATATTGTTCAAAATTATGATTAAATTGCCACTTTTTATGACAATACATGTTTTTTTTAGTGTAACATTTTTTGACGTCGCATTTACTTTCTATATAATAAACTAGCCGACCCGTGCACACTTTGTTGGGCGGTAGACATTTATTAAAAAAAACTACTTTTTGGGACTTAAATATAAAAGTTAGACGTATGACTTTTTTGTAGGCATTATCAAGCTCTACAACTTTTTTCTAGAACTCAATCATATATCTCTCATCGTTATGCAGCGTTCGTATCTTTTTCGTTCGATCGTTTTTTGTCTCCGACTTACTTTGCAGATCCGAATACCACAAAAAAGTATTGTAAATTTGGGGTGTAAGGGGTGTCGAATAACATCTAACACTTGAGACACTCAAGCCAACCTCACCTGCACGTGGTGCACCCTGCTGAATAACGAACGAGGCAATGGCGAAAGCGGAGTGGTAGGGCTTTACAGCCCGACTGGGTCGCAACCACCATGTATATGGCGAAAAAGCCCGTCATAGTGATTCGCTTCTGCGGGTCGCGTTTCGGGATCAGCCTGTGCATATCCAGCATTTCGCAGGCCGGCATGACAGCGGCGACCGGCGATGGATAGTGTGTCACTCGGTGGTCGCCATTGTTTTTGGATTGTACTGTGCTTACCATCAGGTACAGTGCAGTCATTTTGCCGTGCTACAAT
>MU161702.1:25431-36772 GCA_015888305.1 Antheraea pernyi
TTTAACATATACATCTCTGCCGAACCATGACGGAAACAAGCGCAGCGGTAATAATTTTAAACGTGCACGAATTATACGCCAAATTTTTCGAGCGGCGCGACATTCACTCGCTTTGATATCCGATAGCCGTGTAAACTGTATGTTCCGGACACACACCGTGACATTCGCAATAAAATGAGAAATACTGGAATAATTTTATGCTAACGTACCTTATGGTTTTATTTATCAACTAGCTATGCCCGCAACATCGTCCTTGTGGAAAACTTAATGCAAAAAACAGACTTTCTTTTACTGTATCTTAGAAATTATATATATCTTTATATATAAATTTCTTTTATACGTGTGTATCACTGAACTCCTCCAAAACGGTTGGACCGATTTTGATGAAATTTTGTGTGCGTGTTCCAGTGGATCCGAGAATGATTTAGATTCTCGGATTCTCTTTTAGATAATTGGACCCGGTAGGTGGCGTTTGGTTGAATTTTAGTTTTTTTTTTATTATCAAGGCAGGACAACGTCCTCCCGGCCCGTTATTATTATATAATATCCTCTTTATGTAAGAGATTGAATTGTATCTGCTTACCTACTCTTTTCCCGTACTTAATTTAAGCCGTAATTCAAATTACAATAACTTTTGATAAGGAGGACCGATTTTAATGAAGTAATGACTAAATGTTATTTTACTCGAGGATATGCTTTATAATTTTTTGGCGAGGTTTTATCGATAATGAGGAACTTCAGCAGTGTTGCGTGTTCCAAATGATTGAAATGTATTTGATTATTTACTGCTAGAGACCTGCAACATTTTTATTCAGAAAAATGTAAAAAGTACAGTATGATTTACGTTTTTATAATATGTATATAATATATATGCGCAGGTTAAAACAAATGAATAGCCATTATCGATATTGATGTTAAAGAAGTTTTAAATATAAGAAGATACATTTTGACATACATCTTCTTTAGTGGTATTTTTGGCAGGAGATAAATTTATAATTTCGCGTGACATGCTAGTATCGTATTGCGCTTACGCGGTTTACGTCAGTCTAGCGATGCGGTAGTCCGGTGAAACTGTTAAGACCTCGCTTGGTCAATAGCGTAGTCAGATCGAAAAAAAAAAAGTCCAGCGATGCGTAGTATAGGAGGTATAGGAGCCAGTGTACATCTATGTATACCTATGTACAAAACAGAAAAAAATTGAGGCGTCACGGGACGCCTGGCAGATGTGAAACATCAATGTTATGCACGAATACGCTGCCACTAAGCTTCGGAATATTTAATTGCTATAATACTCTGACAAATCCCGTATTTGATAATATGAAGTCTAATTAAAATCGATTCTGTCATCTCGGCTATAAATCGCGACAAACAAGGGACGGTTCAAATTTATTTACGTACTAGCGGGCCCAACGGATGTTGTCCCGCCATGATAATACAAGAAATACCCTGGACAAATGAAATACCTAAACTTTCCTCGTAAATCACTCTATCTACTAGTGATAATTTTCGTTCAGAAAAACCCGTTCCGTAGTTTTTGAGTTTATCGCGAACAGACAGACAGACGTGGCAGAGGACTTTGTTTTATACTATATAATTATATAAATTTATATAGTAGTACCCTTGAAATAATTATTCAAAGTATTATTCAAAATATGCTCACAGTTAAAGCGTCAACTTCTTATATTTCATTTAGAACAGCGAAATCATTTTATCTGTGATCATTAGAACCAATCATGTCATCAAAATGCAATGACACACGACAAAAATGACGAACGCGTATTTATCACATTATTACACACTTTAACGTTGAAATAATATCTTACTTTGCAAACGTTTACGTGTAGTTCATTTCAAAAAGACAAGTTTTATAAATGCTACTAAAATTGATGCATCTACTATCTATCGGGACTAATCTCTCACTAAACCAATTTGAACGAGACCTTTATTTATTAATAAAGTAAGTTAATAATAAAGGTACAGGATTTTTGAAGTGAAACTTCTTTAGGCGCATGAGGGTAACATTTTTACAGATGTAACGTCACGCAGGTATGCAACGGAAGTGACGTCATTTGCAGTAAACGAAGATTTTTCATCTATTTTTCAAGTCTCGGAAATCTAAAGTTTTAGATTTGTATAAATATAAACAAGACTTATAAATTAGTTCGCCAAAGAAGTTTCACTTCTGACATGTGTACTTTGTACGCACGCACTTTTTTTTTTAGATTTGTATAAATATAAACAAGACTTATAAATTAGTTCACCAAAGAAGTTTCACTTCTGACATGTGTACTTTGTACGCACGCACTTTTTTAAAAGTATTTCTAGTGTATTAGTATATTATTGGGCTCGTGTATAATAAAAACGCCGTTCACCAGTGTAAGTTACACTTTCGGCGCACTGCACATATAGGTGTGTTCCGAGAGCCGCATTTGGGAGCCAGTCCTCCTGTAGATTTAGCATGTTACATCCTCACTTAACATTGTGACTAAACTATAAACAATAAGGCCTGCTGACAGAAGTGAAAACGCAAAATAATAAAATTACTGTCTTTTTGCATTGTTAAATGAATTGTAATATGAATTATTTAAATTTCATAATTTTGTATATTGAAATAATTAGCATAAGTCTGGTTTCCACATCTATTGGCACTCCGAACAATAGTTATATACATTTTTATAGAGTTTATTAGTAAATCAAATGTCTGATAGGCGACCCAATCTCAATATAAATCATCGATGTTAGACGTACATGCAGTCTGCTATATTATGAGTCGCTAATTTGATGCAAGCCGCGCAAGCGCAATACGCTCGGTCACGCTGTACTAGCATGTCAAGACACGAAATCATAACTTTTTCTCCTGCCAAAAATACCGCAGAAGTTGCATGTATCAGGCAACAGCCAAAGCCGAAGTGTGCCGTGCACCCTTGAGCTAGTTGTCAAAATAAAATCGGCTGAGTGCCTTAAGCGCTCGCCTTAGTAGTCCGGTGAAGCTGTTAAGACCTTGAAGATAAATCATTCAATTTACCAAGTAGCGTAATTTAACTCTTGCAGTTTATTGGAATGCAGGACATGCTTAACAAGCTTGTAAGCAGTTAACGGTCGAACGGGATCCGTATACATTTAAGAAATGAGGTATAATTATTGGTCTATAGAATAAATGATCTCGGGACTGGTTTCAACGTGTTGCTAAACATATATATATGTACTAAGACAACCTCTATGCAAAGCCATCACATTGAAATTGATTCCTCCTTATGCCTCATACCTTTGCTGATCGAATGATTAAGGTTTTAACAAATAATTGGTGCATTATAACTCCGCTTACATGGTATTTGAACCCATTTTTCAGCAAATCGATAAATTGTTATGGGACCTTATTGTTAAATGTAACATTACCTAAGAAATATTTATATATCTAAATGTAATAAATGAGATGACTGTTATATTTTTTAAATTGTAGTCATTACGACTTCTAAATAAACTATTTTACTTTTATTTAATACTGGTTCAGCATGAATGGGTCAGCTCGACGGGGTAGTACCACCCTCTCACAGAAAACCGACGTGAAGTAACAGTGTTTGCATTGTTGCGTTTCGTTCGGTCAGTGAGAGCTCCGGAGGCCCACTTCCCTTCCCCCTTCCTCGTCCCCTCTCCCCCTCCTCCCGCCCTCTCCCCCCAAACACAGGCTGGCAACGCACTTGCGACTCCCCTGGTATTGCAAGTGTCTATGAACGGTGGTGATCACGTAACATCAGGTGACCCACCTGTTTGTTTACTTCCTATGATATAAAAAAAAAACCTTGATTCTAATTTGTAGTGATGACATACTTGACAAAATTATCGAACGATTTGACTGCAGACTCCTTCTCCATCAAGCCCAAAAGATCGAATGGACATGTACGAAGATTATCACAAAGCATTACATGCCGCAGTATCTTCGTACTAAGCCTGGAGCATTCTTGAAGCAAATGTTCAAATTTTTAGGCAGATGTGTGAATTAAATATAAAAAGATTTAAATGGATTAATACCTATTTATTGAAGTGAAGCATTAAAATTCTATTATGTGACCGTTTTGTGTGATGAAAAGTAGTCGGGGTAAACACAGCATCGGGTGGAGTGTTGAAAATATCGGTTCTCGTCCGATCACCGAAGTTAAGCAACGTTACGTGCGGTCAGTACTTGGATGGGTGACCGCCTGAGAACACCGCATGACGTTGGCTTTTTGTTGTATTATTTTAATTAATTTTTTCCCTTTAATACAAAAGTTTCATTTCTAACGTGTGTCTTTAAGAGACATTCTTTTTTTTCGAACTGACTATTGGTCTGGTGGGCTTTCACAGCTTCACCGGACTACAATATTTATTATAGTAGGCGCAAACACATTCGTGCAACGTTTGGACGAGAACAAGTATTAGGTAATGCAATACACAATGAGGGGATAGGGAATATAAGAAACACTGTATAATGTATTCCTTCTCATTCTTTCTCAAATTAAATCCTATATGTATATCTTTGTCTCTTTTTAATGATTTTTTTTTTCGAACTGACTACGCTATTGACCATGCAAGGTCATAACAGCTTCACCGGACTACTAAGGCGAGCGCTTAAGGCACTCAGCCGATTTTATTTGGACTTGGCTTTGGCTTTGGCTGTTGTCTGATACATGCAATTCGTGACCTATGTAAGCTTACCTAAGCTAAGCTAACTATTCATACATATATGAGTTGTTGAATCATATATGTGTACCAAGCATACATAACTCAACAACTCTTATATATATTTCGTATCGGATAATATACTAAACTATTTCAGTTTGATAAGGGAAAAAAGATAAAACCCTTCCACTTGCATGTGTAAGCGTGTATGCGTGCACGTGTGTGGAGGTGATATGAGTAATTTTGTCGCAGTGATGTAAGATTTTGTGTCACTGTATCGCACGAGCAGCGTACTCAAGGGCTCCACGCCGAGGGAACGGACCTAACCTCTTCTTTTTAATGACGTTTTTCCTTTCATCGAGTTTTATTTTTTAATCACAAAGGGGTTAAAGAAGTTTTCATTTCAAAAATTGCGCTAGAATGTGATAAGAACACTGCTACATATTCTCTGATACATGTCATGATGTCATTTGTATATGAATAAAGCACTATAGAGACATATGACACTATACATCCGAATGTTTTAAAAACCAACAAAAATTAATAAAGCAATGCATTAATAAATCCACTTTTGCTGTTTCACTCTTCCCAGTAATTACGACAATTAAATTCATTATATTCCCGCAGAACCATAAATTAGGCGATAAAATTAGAAAATACAAGAAAGAATAACTTCAATTATTATTTATTATTACTGAACATAATAACCGTGATAACTACTTATTTACATTAATATAGTGTGTTCACAAATTACTACTTGCATTGGTAATAATTAACAGCAATTGTTTCGAAACAATCTGTTTGTTTTTATAAGGTAAAACGTAAAATTATTTTGGAGAAACGTTACTACCTACTTATCTTTTACCGGACTGCGCAGGATAGTAATGTATTTTAATTGTTTTTTTCTCTATATTTACTATTCTAGCATGATCAAAGAACGGTATTATATACAAATTTGCGTCCTCTACAAGGTCTACCACGGAGAGCTTTAGAGAGAGTCTTTAGAGCTGTTCGGACATCGACCTGCTGCTGAGTTCCGTTACAGAACGACTCCTCGCGGACTGAAATTTCATCACTGTCATCTCGATGGTTGGAAGTCGTACACTGTGCGGTTCACACATCCTTTTTTCCGCGTACGTCAGTTCTCTGAAATGAACTCTCAGTGGCAGCGTTTCTGGTCCATTACAATTTACCGTTATTCAAGAAACGAGCCTACTCCTTTCTCAAGACTCGGCAATGCATTTGTGATTCTCCTCATGTCGCAGGTGTCTATGGGCGGTGGTGATGACTTACCATCAGGTGACCTGCATGTTCGTTTTCTACTAAAATGTGATTTGAGTGTAATACAAAAACAACCTCAGCAATCGTGACTAACTCACTTAAGCACAGAAAAATCCAGCTTTTTACAGGATCGGAACTTACGTTGATGACTGTAGCACTGTAGCATCCAAACACATTATTACCTAGCCATAATAGCTTCATTACATAGTATAAAACGAAGTCCCCAACCGCGTCTGTCTGTCTATCTGTTCGCGATAAGCTCAAAAACTACTGAACGGATCTTCATGCCAGTACATAAAGTGATTCATGAGGAACATTTTAGTATATAATTTGTCAAGGATTGTTCTATAATTAGGACGAGACAACATCTGCCGGGCCCGCTAGTTGAAAATAATACAACTAATAACTATAAAAAAAAACTACAACACACACGAATCAATCATACTATTTTTAATGAAATAGATAGATTTTTCCTTTACATTTGTACACAAAAGGAACAATACAGAACTTTCTGTAAAAGAAATTATGGTGCATCCATAGTATGTAGAGCATTCACTATTAATTGTCTAGTTAATAACAATTTTCTCCACGTTTGAATCATTTTATAGAATTGTGAGACTATGTACAATTACAGAAACGTTCTTTAAAGACAATTGTAAGTACGACGCGCACGCCACTAAAAGTAACATGTAACGTGTACATTAGATATATAAATACAAAGAGCGTGCCAAATGAGGTTTGTCATCAGCATAATATTTGGAACCATAACCAACCATATAACTACCTCAGTGCTCACTGTATAAGGAACTATTGAAACAATAACTAAAAATATTATAATAAAGATTTATATTTACATTACATTTAATATACATTGCCCTTATTATAATTAAGATTTAGTGACTACAAAAAATAAACGCTTGTCTGTTCCGCAACAAATTGTATCATGGAACTCTTTACGTAATACTCTTATTAGAAAGACCTCTATATCATTAATGTTATTAATAATTACAATGTCGAATTGTAAACAATAAGCCGATAATTATTTCTGTCATTAAAAATAAAGAATAAGTTGAAATCTTGCTAAATTTCATGCAGACAAAGTCGCGGGTAACAGATAGTCTAAAATAGAATAACCACAATTACTTTTTATTAGGTTCGTTATCTACCATTGAAAGTCCAGTGAAAATCGATGTAACCGTTTTGGTGATAGCACAGCGGGCGAAGCCACGGTTAACAGCTAGTATAAACTAAAATTGCTTAAATTACGTTTTATAAAATCAGCTATCTGCCAGTGAAAGTGATCTGAAGATCGATCGAATCGTTTTGAAGATAGCATGGCAGACGAAGCCGCGGTTAACAGATAGTCTAATTTAAAGTAGCCTAAGTAACGCGCTGTAATTTTCTCTATCTGCCAGTGAAATTCCCGACAAAATCGGTTCAGCCGTTTCGAAGATTACCCGGATCAAACAGACAGACAGACAGACCGACAAAAATTTTAAAAATTGCATTTTTGTTATCAGAAGCGTGTATACTTTCATACCCAATCAGTGAAAAAATTTATTTTGATATTACATACACACACTTCATTTTTATTATATGTATGTATATAGAAGAAGATAGATAGAATAGATGAACTATGCAAACAGTCAGTGTTATCGAATGCAACTGTTACGCCATGCGCCTCCGGAATACGTGCGTTTGCTGCGAATAATTGAATGCTGTAAGCAGCGGCGCGTTTTTTTTTTCTTGAACTGACTATGCTATTGACCTGTTAAGGTCTTTACAGCTTCACCGGACTACGAAGCAGCGGCGCGGATCTCGGCGCGCTTTATATACCTGCGCAGACGTGTACAACCTACATCACCAGCCTAAGCTGAACCCAATTTCATATGATTGATCATATAGATCTGAGGTCAACTGACATTGGTTATTTTAATTTTCCGAAACTGATCATTTTTACCTTATATTTATTATTATTATGTAATCATAATTTTATATAGACCATTATTATTATAATGAAATTTAGTAAAGTTGCAGTCAATGCTACTGAAAAGAGAAAGAACAGTAGATAGATAGTTTAACAAATGTTCGACGTGATTCTTTAAATTGGCATAACTTTTTTATTTACGAACCGATTGACATGAAACAAACACTAAATGTTAAGTGAACCTTACCACGATATATCAGTGAAAACCACATCTAAATCGGATAAGGCGTTTCTGAGATTAGCGTGCACAAACGCACAGACAAACAGACAAACAGACAAACAGACAAACAGACAAACAGACAAACAGACAAACAGACAAACAGACAAACAGACAAACAGACAAACAGACAAACAGACAAACAGACAAACAGACAAACAGACAAACAGACAAACAGACAAACAGACAAACAGACAAACAGACAAACAGACAAACAGACAAAAATTCTAAAAATCATTGTTTTGGGTTCTATTGCATTTATAAAGACCCCTAATAATAGTTTTTCTCATATATACCTAATGTACAGACAGCGGTCAGTTACATTTTTATTATATGTATTATATGTATAAGCGTGCCAAATGAGGTTTGTCATCAGCATCATATTTGGAACCATAACCAACCATATAACTACCTCAGTGCTCACTTACACTGTATAAGGAACTATTGAAACAATAACTAAAAATATTATTATACAGATTTATATTTACATTACATTTAATATACATTGCCCTTATTATAATTAAGATTTAGTGACTATACAAAAAATAAACGCTTGTCTGTTCCGCAACAAATTGTATTATGGAATTCTTTACGTAATACTCTTATTAGGAAGACCTCTATATCATTAATGTTATTAATAATTATAATGTCGAATTATAAACAATAAGCCGATAATTATTTCTGATTGAAAAGATATCATTTAGATCGATTTAAGAATGAGATTTTGTTTTATTTAGGCCACGTCTGTCTGTCTGTCTGTTCGCGATTAACTCAAAAACGAAAATAAAACAAAATTTCATTCTTAAATCGATCTAAATGATATCTTTTCAATTTATTCAATTTAGACCCTGACAAGGCGCTTATGTATGACAAAGCTACCACCGGTTCGGAAAACAACCCAGACATCAAGAAGAACCGGCAAGAAACTCAATAAGAACCAGTAAGAAACTCGATAGAACTGGGAAGAAACTCGAGTCAAACTTTCATCCATCTTATAGGCACTATCATTTCTCAACTTATACTATATATTAACGAGAATAAACCATCTTAATACGTACACCAGTACAGCGTAGAGAGTTCTAATGACCGGCGCGGAACGTAGATACAAATCACTCTGCGCGGTCGACACGCGCTCCTAACGTAACCACTTCATTATTGGGCGACACCTTCGCCCTATACTAGGGCTATCAAACACTCTTAAAATAAATTTAATAGATTATTTTATTTAGTTCATTAGTCGTTATTATACATTCTTCTAACCTAAATGAAATCATAGTCCTTACAATGTAACTACATCGTAGTAGTACAAATGAGTGAAAAAATTGTGCATGGAGTACCTCCGCAAAAAGTGAAAGTTCGTAATGTGGAAATGAAAATAGGAAGGGATACAAATTGATTTTTAATGAAATCATATTGTTTATTTAAGACAAATTTTATTAACATTACTTACAATTCACAATTGATTGCACCTTTCAATTATCATTTTCGAGTGGTGAAATATCCAAATCTATAACATTTACAATGGGATTATGATAACTAAAGTAAGATACGAAATGTTTGATTATTGTTCTCGCTCTGTCTCTTTCTATTCCCCCTCCTCAGGACCGTTGAACGTTTAACGCAACAGTGCTTTCATATCCCCTGCATGGTAGCGGAGAGATGAGTTTTATACGGCGCTCTCACTGACCGTACGAAACGCAACAATGCAAGCACTGTTACCTCACGTCGGTTTTCTGCGAGAGGGTGGTATTACCCCGGACGAGCCGACCCATTCATGCTGAAACCAATTGACATTGACATTAAAACAATATGAGTGTGACGGGTTTAGAAAAGGCTCTACCATAATGCTATGGTGCCATCACAATCCTTTCTGTAACAAAGACAAAAATAAGGATTCTAACCTATGTTGATCAATGCGGTGACCACAAACGTAAAACCAGTGGTGGTGGTTAGTCAATGTCTCACAACTGAGTTACTGAACCATCATCGCTACAAACTCGTATTGTTGCTGAATCTTTGACGAGTGGAATGTAAGTCTCGTGCAGATTATAATCGTTGAGACATTGACAGATCATATTTCACGTCTTATTGGAAAATAGCATAAATTATCCTTGCTAACGACAAATGAAGCAATGTATGTCATGATCTAAAACCGCATTTTAAAAATAAACAATATAAGTGACAACCCTAATTAAGCCACGGCAAAGTTAACCATAGTACTTTTTATTATATCAATTTGTGCCCATTGAAGGCGCAATTTCGGGCTAATTCATTTATAATTGCAGGATCGGCCCTTTCAGCCGTCCACCGCTATGTGAACACAGTTTTATCTGATTTTTGAAGTCGTAAGCGTTCGGTACATTAGGAAAAACGGAAAAGTTACTTTTAATGGCTTTCTTGGGCGTGACCCATGACGTGACCGACGAATGGGTTCACATTTAAGGCGAACATTTGGTAATGATATTTATCAAAAATAAAAAAAAAGTTACGTATTTTGATCTGAACAACACATATAACCGATTTATAGATTAACCAAAATATAATTATACCAGATCAGCAGAGAATCTGAGAGCTATTTTATCTAAGCTATATCTAAAAACATAGCGTCAATTGTGAAAATTGAAATGCATTTTTCGGGAAATGGAACGTCCGTTTTAAATTTAGCTAGTCTTTAACTTATCCAGTAAAACCATAAATAAAATTTGTGCAATATTGGGGCCTAAAAATGGGCATCGATTGCTGATGCGCAATCATATAAATTTATGAAAAAACTTTTTATATCCCTTACAAATAACAACGATATGCAAGGTTAGGTTGACCTCTCGATCAAAAATAGCGCAAACTTAATAACAAACTCAAAATACTTAATAGTTTGTCTTCATTATCAACACAATAACTATTTATTGTTTTGTTAAAACATTGTAAATATAAATATTTTTTCGTAATTGTATATGATTTTGTAAATTGCATTCGATAAGTATTTTTTTATGTTCTTACTGGTATCGACAAGACAGCTTTCTTTCATTGTTTTCATCTCATAGGGGCCCTCTATTCTGGGGCAACGTATATCAGTGAATAACGAAGTATGCGTATAGTCTGTATCATGGCGAGTGTTCTGAACCTTTAACCTCGTCCCATCTTCTCCTTTCCACTACAGAACTACGCGAGCATGTACGCGTCTCCGCAGATTCACAGTAGCA
>MU161703.1:0-18887 GCA_015888305.1 Antheraea pernyi
ATCGTATCCATGTGCAACTTTTTTCTAAATTTTATTTAACTATTAACTATTTTGGGTTTAATGACGTTATTGTTTTTATAGCGATTTCATTTTGATTCTTTATGCCCATCGTTAGGTTGTAATCCACAATATCCACCACCCCATGGATGAAACTACTAACTGCGTCGTCAGGTTATATAGGTACTATATGTATGACTAGTGTTATTGTAAATTAATTATATTCGTAGTAAATAAATAATTCGTAATAAGCATCTATTTATAGTAGGGCAACGGCTTTTATAGAAATATCATTTTTCGAACTGGATGAGTTTTGTAATAATAATAAAATGAATTCAGTAAAGACACACCTGTTACTGTAATATGGAATCATGTTTGAAGATTTCAAATGTAGCGTGTATAACTCGCTAACAATAATCGATGAGTCCCGTCTCTTGAGATAAATATATTCTCAAACGTCTGCCTGAAACACATAACAAAGTTTAAGGTAAACTCGATATATCTGAAATATAGTATAAAATTGTGATTAAAACTATTTTTGGAAATTACTAGCTTTGGGGGAAGGGAAACATCGTGGTCATACCATAGCATGGTGGTGGGGCCCTTTTCTAAGCTATCACCCTCAAGTTGCAAGTCGCCGCGGACTTGTTTGTGTATTCCGGCAGCTGCACTTGAAAGCTAGCCGCATCAAGGTTTAACGTATTTAGCATTTTAAATCGCATTGACATTCAACATCAGATGAAGTTGTAGACAAACGATAAAACCTACAAAATATAAAAAAATAACATATTATGTCTACGATATATATTCTGATATACTCATAAATTTATTGTCCGTAATTTCATCATCGATATCTACGTACCTATGTAACCTAATTCAAGAACTTTTAAAGACAGTATTTCAAAAACATAATATGAGTGGATTCAAATAATTTTTGCTGTAATGTCATTCAAGAATTATTAACCTATTTTAATGATACGGTAAAAACGAGTAATTAATATATTACATAACTAGCTGACCCGTGCAACTTCGTATGCATCAAATCGGTTATCACCCGTTTAATTGTATTTAAAATCGAAAAATTTTAACAAACCTAAAACCCGATTGCAGCCACACCTCCCCCCCACGGTGTACCGACAGACCGTAATTGTTGGGGCGGCAAGGGATCGTACAATGCTAATCAACCTTGTAGAGCCGCCCCAACGGTCCGCCCGGTGGAAGGTCACCGCCGGGCTCCTACCTATAGAGAGGCAGCTGGGTACACACCAGCTACCTCCCCTCGTCCGCCGGACCTGTGCAATGAGGAGATGGGCCCGATTGCAGCCACACCTACCGTTTCCAATTGTACATCCAAACTATCAAGGGACACATTCAAACATATACCCAGATGGCATGTGGGAAATCTTTTAAAATAAGCCTACAGGCTACAACCCTTTTGTAGCATGATCGACCGGGTTCAGTTAAAATAAAAACTAACCTACATATATTGGCGGTAATGTTAAGCTTGAGAGCCCGGTGAAGCTGTTAAGACCTCGCTGGGTCAATAGCGTAGTCAGTTCGAAAAAAAAAGTTAAGCTTGAAAGGTCTATGGACCCTGAGTAGGAACAAAGTTCCTTTCCCTTTTTCGTAGACGTTTACTATACAGTCAGTATAGTTTACATTATAAAATATCAAGTTGATAGAGTTAAATTGTAAATTAAACGATAAAATTTATTCATAAAATAAGTAATGATAAATTAAATACAAATTAAATTAAACGTTGCGTTTATTAGTGCATATCGCACCTTACAGGCAAACATTTTGATTTTTATATAATTTTAGAATGTTTTATTTTTCACTAATTTTGAAACGCTACAAAAACATGAAATTATTCTTGCCCGATATTAACAATAATGTTTCCGATGCTATTTTTTATAAATAAAAAAAGTAAGTTCAAACCATGTTAAGATAGCTGTAATTTTAATATTATTTTATATAAACATAAAAGAGGCTAAATTAAAAATAATATGTATAGATTAACTTAGCTACAGCTATAGTTTAGCGCAACATTGGCTGTATGACAAAGATAGCAATAATTGTGGTAGCGTCTGTTATAGACGCATGTATTCAAGATGGCGTCAGTCGCAAGTCATATGTCTACGTTTATCGTTTTTTTTCTTTGTTTAATGGTGCAATATCAATAGCATAATGGATAATAAAATGAAATATGTTATTTGCAATGGAAAAAATAAAATGGTTTGAAGTGAATTATTTTATTTATAAAGAATATCATCGGGCAGATTATTGTAAATAACAACATTGTCTGGGAGTGATAAATTCATGTTTTAATAGCGTTTAAAAATTACTAAATAAAAAAATCTTAAAATTATTTATACATCTAAATTGTGACCTGTACAGGTATGATGCGCAATAAAACACAACGTTAAACAGCTACCAAGGAACCAGCTTTTCTAAAATTCTCGTTCTTCCAACGTTGCTGGCTCTTGTACTAAGGTGTCGTAAGAAAGTCTAGTTACATTAACTAAAATTTTTTGTCTTTCGATTTCCTGGAGAACCCCTTGCGTTTTATGGAACAAAAAGTATCCTAGATGTAACTTTGTTATATTAGTTATCACTGTATCAAGTTTCGTCAAAATTGGTTCAGTACTTTCAGAGTAATACGTGTTCCGAGGGACAGACAGCCAGACAGATAGACAGAAATTGTAAAAGTATTATTTTTCGCTTCTATATCGATAACAAAATCTACCCCGATCAAAATTTTCTAAAAATATTTAATGTACAGATTTAGCTTTTTTACAGTTTTGTTATAGTATAGATTTATTATCAATACTTTCATATTGTATAAATTGTGATTAAAAATAAAAATAAATTGAATAGAAAATAACTCTACTTAAAAACTAAATACACGTTATTCACTCATTCATATTCTGGATGCGGGGGCGTCCGTCGCCACGTAAGAAAGGTCCAAGGACTTGAAGCACGGTCTTCGCCGCCGCTTCCTGAAAAAGGAGGGTGCGTAACATCTGCAGGGACCCGAGCGCGTGACCAGGGAAGCGGAAAAGCTTGCTAATCGTAATCCCACATGCCTGGCTCACATACGCGCTGAGCGGCCAGTGGAGTTTTAGCCAGTAGGAGTTTTTTTTTCGAGGTAGTTTCGGTATCTTGTTACCTCAATAAGAGGTACGTGAGCCACTACGAGTCTGGCATAACCCTCTCACTGTCCCCCGACGGTGGAGGTATCCAATGTAGGATTTCTCGATTGCTATTAAAAAAAAAACCGTGGAGATAGTTTGGTTAGGCGTATACCCGGCAGTGGACATCTGTAGTATGGTGATGCTGATGATGTAAACATTCTTAGATATTGTATCATTGTAATGCCCTTCATAACTCATGTTAATATTGAAAATGGGGAAGTCTGTCTCTCCTTTGTTTACAAATTACATCTTTTATCCGATACCACGTTGTTTGGATCCTAGAGAGTGAATTTTGTAACAACATGAAACTTATCAATGATTTAATTCTTTATGCAATAATCCAGATATTATTTATTTTTTCTATATTCAAATAAATACAAAATCGTTCATCTAGTTTTATTGGATTTACATAATAAAATAAAACAAAGCCGCAACAAATATTAAACACTTGCTGACATCCGCGACTTTGTATGCATTGTTTACTATCTTAAAACTATATTTTACTAGAGGGTAAGGTGGGCATTGTCCCGCACTGATAATTTAAAAAAATCTAGAATCAGACCGGAGCGCCACTCACCCGGACCAATTGTGAATCAAAGCCATTCTCGAATCCACACACAAAAATTTTCGTTAAAATCAGTACAACCGTTTAGGAGGAGTTTATTCGCATTCACACGGACAGAAGAATTATTTTATACTTACTTTAATTCTCTAGGGTAATAAAACACACACCGCTAAATGCGAAGTTCTTACAAAAATCGTAGCTTTTTAATACTGTATGGTAAATTAAGTTCTCGTATTTGTAGACTAGTGTTTAAGAAGTAAAACTATAATTAAAAAAAATTTAAAGTCTATCCAGTAGTTTTGCGTGATACGCGCACAATGACAGACCTCTATCATTTTGTTTATATGAATAGATGATGCAATATGACGCAACTACAATAAATATTTAGTTAAATATGTATATATTAAAAAATTACATAATCAGTTTTTTTATAAAATAAAACTATAATAATTCGTGAATAACTAAAGTCATGCTTGCAGAGTCATAACTTTTGCCTATTATTGATTATGCTGATGTCTGCTACCTGGACGCTAATGAGGTATTGATTAATAAATTGGAGCGGCTACAGTATACCTGCATTCGCTTTATTTATGGACTTAAAAAATTTGATCATGTATCTGAATACCGCTCAAAGCTTAAATGGCTACCCATTCGGCACCGACGAAATAGCCACACCCTGTCCCTCCTGTATAACGTTCTTCATAATCCCAATTCCCCTCCCTACCTACAATATAAATTCGAGATGTTAGGTTGCAGAGATTCGTCATCACGCCGTCTATGCTCTCAACATATACTCAAATTCCCTATCTGTCAATACTAAATTTTATAGTAAATCATTTGCAGTTCAAGCTGTACGCCTATGGAACGCACTCCCTTGTGATATTAGGCAGGCAAGATCCTTGACGTTATTTAAAAAATATCTCCACCGGCATTACCTCTCGCTGTCGTAATATGACTATTGTATTGCGTTATTTCTTTTTTTTTTTTACTTTTATCTATAGTTTTTGTATTTTTTTTATTTTATTATTTTTTTTGTCTATTTATATTGCCACCCGGTAGTTATGAAAATAAAATGTCTCCTTAGGTTTGCCTGGAAGAGATCGCTCTAAGCGATAAGGCCGCCTAACTGTACACATATTGTAAACTGATGACTAATTTTGTATATTTTCAACGTGTGTGCAATAAAGAGTTTTATTATTATTATTATTATTAATTCTCCTTAAATATTCAATTCTGTTTGTAAATAACGGCTTACTTCGCAGTGCGTCTCAAACTGGATGAAACAATTTAAATATGTTATACTCATTATAACTTCTTTCATTGGAGTATGACAAAGCAACTGTACCTGTACAGGCTCTTACCTAATAGACAGATATACTGGGTACTGTCCTTGATGGTTAGGTACATGGAGATCCTAAAGAATCATCCACCACTGAGGGGTCTATCTATTATCGTAATGGTTACAAGACCTTTATACACTGGCGGATTCGATAAACCGCGTTTCATTTTAAGGGTTTCCTCTAAAATTTCTCTGCTTGTAACATTCATATTGTGTAATTATTAAATTAAATTCCTGTAACCATTTAAAATTGAACTTTTAATAGGTGAAGATAAAAGAGTTCAGTATATTTTGTTTTTCTCTTAGTCAACCATTTTTTTGTTTTTTTTTTTTGCTTAATAGTTATTGAGAAATTTTAGTGTTAGCAATAAGAAAATGAAATATCCTTTTTCTGCCTTACTATTGATGAGGCCTTTGTAAGTATTTATTCGTCGTACCTTGCGATCCTCTTATTTTATTTTAGTCTACTATATTTGTATAATATTGAAATGCTTATAAAATATTTTACTATAATCAAATTTTGATTATTAGATTATTAGTTTAAATAAAATGACGTTAAAAATGTAAAGAAAAAACTAAAAGTTCCGATAATAATATAATCCTTTTATAAGATATCGAAGTAATTCGTAATTTCTATAAATATACGATACAATACTTATGAATACAATTAAACTTATTATTGTTGTATATTTTAGACATCGCTCGAGTAAACATAATAAAGGCAGATTAACTCAGTAAGATGAAATTTCTCGCTTTTTTTTCAACCTAGCTCTGGCTATTGCTTCGGTGGACGTCATCATGGAGGGTCGCTGGTCTAAACTGATGCCAGTTGTGAACCTCGATATGGCCGCAGTAAGTGTTTTTTGTCAATTACATGCACGTACACACAAGTATGGAGGTGGTAATATTTTTTATTGCCCAAAGACAAGCAACGGCGACTACAAGTTCATTAAATTTAATTTTTGTTTCTTTTTATTACGATACTAGTTGTTGCTCACGGCTTCTTTTTATTTTTTAGAAATAAAATAAAATCCAAAATAAAAAAAAAGTGTTTTTGATTTTATCCGTAATAAATTAAAAATTAAATCTTTTTTCTTCATAATATTTGTGAGGATATAGTTTAAATATAACAAAAATATAAGTAATTCTTTATATAAACTAAAGATATATTACATTTGTCAATCATGCGCCTCTAACAACATATAAAGTTAAGAAACTGTGTACTATTGTAGGTATAATCCGCGTCAAATGTTATGGCCGCTCTGAATGTAGCATTGAATTCAGCTTTGCGCATAGTACAGTCAAGAAGTTAATACAAAACAAATTCAAAATACCATATTACCATAATAACCATATAGAATACCATAACAACCATAATATTACCATAATTACCATAATAATTTTAATACGTACAGTATAGTACGTTTTTAATCAATTATGATTCAAGGATATTTTTGCCTATTACATTGAGTAATAAGAATGTGGCAGTACAATGACCACATTACAGCTTTTAAAAGATTTTGTAGAATAAAGATACGACTTCGATTGTATCATCTTGTAAACGCTTTGACAGCTAATTTACTACCTCTTTATTTTACGTACATATAGAATATTTGCAAAATATTAGAGATAAAAATAAACAGATAATAAAAATTGAATCATTACTGGGATAATAAAACAACAGTAAAAACTAGAAATGGACAATAGTAGCTGAACAATAGATAAAGCTAGAAAATTAACAGTTCGCCACATTATGTTAAATCCAAATAACATTTAATCACCTGGTTGGGGAGTTTTGGGTGATCGCGTACTTTAATTGAATGATCCGCCTTATGCAGTATTTGTTTGTATCTATGGGATATATCTTGTAGCACATATTGTGCAAGTATTATGCGTGTTAGAATACCGTTATTGTAAATAAAATATATTCATAATAAATAAATAATTTATAATAAACCACGCCCTCCATAGAAACATCATTTTTCGAAGTGGATGGTTCTTCTAATAATGACAAATATACAAAAACAAGAAAACAATGAAAATTTCAGTAACATGTAATTAACAACAACAAAACTAAATTGCCACCCAGTGCTTGAGGTAGCTCCATTACTCTGGCAGCGATTGGTGACAGCGGGCCGTATTTACATCGGCATTAGATTCCGCTCAGTCAGGGATCAATCACCCTTGGTGCAGTGTTCGCATTGCCTTGGATTTGGCCACCCAAGACGATTGTGCCAGCAGTCCGAGGAGGCGTGCGCTCACTGCACCAAAATCCACCGCAGGGGCGAGTGTCCCAGGCGAGCGGAAGGTGCCAGGCCCGTGTGCACGAACTGCCATCGAGAAAAGCGGCCTGCCGCGGAGTCTAACCACTCAGCGCTGGACCGGGAGTGCCCGGTAGCGCAGAAGTGGGACTCGATTGCGCGGTCACGGGTGGCATACTGTTAAGGGCACCCCAACGCAGAACATCGCGAGAGACACGGAGCGGAAGACCAGGACATCCCGCCTGGCATTTGTACAAGCAAACTTGCGGCGCTCAAAACTGGCCATGGCCGAGCTGCAGGGCTGGGCCGCTCAAGGGGGAGCAGCCGTGGCCTTGGTCCAAGAACCCTACACGGGGAGGACAGGAGCCGTGGCACAAGCTCCGAATACCTGGTAATTGGAGGTGACATCAATGGAAAGAGTCTGTGGTGGGGAGGTCAAACCAGCGACTACAGAGGGGAGGCATATGCTTCCTTCCTAGACGCGGCTGGCCTTGAAATCCTGAACGTCGGAGACAAACCCACCTTCCAGGTAGTTAGAGGGGGCCGCCTATGCACAAGCAGTGTTGACGTCACTGCATGCAGCCCCGCTCTTCTCGGCAGGATCGAAGACTGGAAAGTTGAGGAAAATATTACATCTTCCGACCATAACGCTATAACCTTCTCGATACGGTTAGACGAACCCCTGGTTAGCCAGAGGCCTTCAACTACCCGTATCTATAACACAAAGAGAAGGGACTAGAGGCTGTCGTGTCCGAGTACCTAGCCTGCATTGGAGATACCTGTTCCCAGGTTGTCCCTAAAGCAGGCGGGGGAAACGCTGTGAAGCGCCCCCCCTGGTGGACGCAGGAACTTGACCAACTCAAACGGGAGGTAGCGCGAAGGAAGCGGAGGCTTCGGTGCGCAGCCCCCGGCCGCAGACCTTATGTCGTCGAAGATTACCTGATAGCTCTCGAGGATTATGGTCATCTGTTTCCGAATCTACTTCATCCGAAGGAAAAAGAGTGGAAGCGAGGAGCTCAGCCGATTCCTGTGGGCATAGGGTCCACCCGCTAGAATCGGCGAGTAAAATTTCCTCTCGCCTCCTCGCCGTTCTCCTAAGGACTCTGTAGATCCCGTCCCAGAGACTCTCCCTATCCTGTGTAGAGCAAAACTCCTTCCAGCTCTTAGTCTGCGCGTCTGCTGCCTTTCTCTTATAATCCTCGAGAGCTATCAGGTAATCTTCGACGACATAAGGTCTGCGGCCGGGGGCTGCGCACCGAAGCCTCCGCTTCCTTCGCGCTACCTCCCGTTTGAGTTGGTCAAGTTCCTGCGTCCACCAGGGGGGGCGCTTCACAGCCTTTCCCCCGCCTGCTTTAGGGACCTTAAACTTGAACCTTTAGGCCACGTGTACCACCTGTGGTACTTCTAAATGGTGTTAATTCTATATACCTATAGAATCATTCAATTCATAAAAGTAGGCCATTTTTCATCAATGCTTTCTTATGACGTTAACATGTAAAATTATCGTTCGTAAAACCGTAAACCGACTTTACGACCACAACCAATTTTTTTTTAATTTACTCACATATTATTGTTTGGCACTAATCATTGTCATTTGGTTTCTCAGCAGTTTAGTGCTTTATTAATTTAATGTTATAATTATGAGATATTTTTAAATGAAACTAATTATAAAAGTATATATTCTAAGTATGCTAAGTAGTATATATGCTACGTAAATTGTGGGTTTTTGATTTACGCGGTCTTTTCTATATTACTAAATTTGTTGTTCTGTCTGTACATAATTTTTTTCATTAACTTTGACACGGATTTCTATTACTGAGACCTAGATTATTACTGTTGGACAATATGATGTTAAACTCTTTTGTCTGTGTGTTTGTATGTCCAGATATAATAGAAAACTGTTTGAACTTGCAAACTTTCCACACGGATGACTCATGTCATTAGCTGCATTATGCAACACGTTCTTTCAAGTACGATTGAAGTGTGTAGGATTGATCACGAGAAATCGTGTACGCGAATTCACAAGTGACTGTTATTGTTCGTCTTTACACATGCAATTTATCGCGCACGAAAGCGTTTTCACGCGGGAAAGACCGTGTCGTATAAAGGCAACTATTCCTCTATTGATGGAATAAAAAAATTATGTATTATACTGACAGAAATCGTAAAAATAGTAACAAAATATTAAAAAATTATTTGATTCCCTACCGATTATATTATATGTCGATAATATAAGTTTCATTTCTTACTTGATGGAGTATATGAGTTGACAATGGTACTTTTAAAATGAAAAATATATATCAAGGTAGTATATGTCTTTACAAATTTATACGCTAAACAATTTTCATAAATACTTATCTATATACAATACAAGTCATTAAATAAAATGTAGTGTGTGCTAGTAATTGTCGAAATAACACCTTTTTACTAAATGCATATTAATATTGGAAGCTTCGATCAACAATAACTAGATATCGGGTCGGCGCGAAAAACAAGTCTCGGTAAATAACAGCTCACTTGAAATGTGAGATTTTATTTTGTTTGAAACACAGCCAATGTAAGCACGTTTCACAATCACGCAGTGTATTCAAAAGATGCAAAAATAATACCTGAAAAAGCAATTTAACGGCCGGAGTACTTTCTTTATGTACTTTCGCTAAATACAGGTTGAATAAGTTACATTTTAAGCTTTAAACTAACAAATAATATCAAAGTTTTAACAAAATTACCGATTTTAAACCTGTGGTACAAATGTTTGGTCAAGGCTGGCCAACCACGCACAAACGCGCACAATAACGAGAAAAAGTACTTTATTCATTGCGTGTTAAGGTTGAATTCACACTAAATGTTGTTTATGTTGTCTTTTCATTTGTAAGTGACGGAAGTAATTTATTGCCTTGCTCGTTTTATCGTAAGTATTAGATAATATTTTGAACATTTGTGACTTTATTACTAGGTGTCATGGTTGTAATTAGGTTGAACTTAAAACTGTTTTAAAACTTTTTTTCTCCCTTTCTTAGTAAACAAATAGCTACATAAGTATATATTTACGCGGACAGCAGTTAGCTTCGATTTTGTACATGACCCTTTATCTAGTTACTGTTGATTGAAGATTGGAGGTATGTACAGTAATTAAAATCATAAAGTGAATTTTTAAAATGTTTATCTCTTTGATTGATTTTGAGGGGACTTCTCCTGGCAGATAACTGATGTTATAAGCAGTAACTTGGGCTATTTTTATTTGTAGAAAACAGGTGTCCACGCATATATAATAAACGAAAGAAATCCGTGTCCAGTACCGCTTGCGCCCAACGCACACCATGAAACTGAATAGTTTTTTTTGCTCAATAACACGTTCCGAAATGACCTCGAAGTCAGGACCGGGATGAGGTTGAGTACTTTAAATCTCCCCGTATTCCTATTATATATATAGCTAGTAAGTGAGGACAATTAAAAAAAAAAAAATTTTAAAAAATGACATAGTAATATAAAAATGTGATATTAGATTAAGCAAAATGATTTTAAGGCGCAAATTATATGATAGAATAAGCTGTAATTAAGACAAATGAAAAAATTTTTATCTAGTAATAATGTATTAGAATAAGAGCAAAAAATTATGGCTGAATTGAATTAAAAGAGATAACTGAAAAAATTATTAATGTAAAAAATGTCTCGGATTATGTCTGAGGATATGGGGACTTTAATAAAAAAAAAAAAAACTAAATTGACCTCTGAATGCAACTGTACTGCAACTAATTATGACAGGACACATTTATCAACGTGGGTGAAATAAGGGGCGAGGTCCGCGCGCGGGCGAGGTTGGTCCCCTTTTACCTCACTGCGTCCCTCTGATACCTAAATTTGTGTTCTGCGCATCTACTTCAGAGCGGTTAAAATATTTGACGCGGACTATAACTGATAGTGAAATTCCAAAATGCTGAGAAACGGAACTCGAATTTTCAATATCTCAATTTGAATTCTTATTTCAGAGTTTTAAATATTTCCTTTAAGAATCTCCAAACTAAACAGAACACTCGAAGGTGTCCTAGGCTACACCGATATTTTTTTTTCTCGATCTTAACTAGACCGCTCACGATTCTCTAATCATAAATAAATGTATTACAAACAAATTTCTTTTCATAAATCCCAAAATCAAAACTAATGAGACATTCTACTTATAAAATATAGATTATACCTATAAAATATATATATTTTTTTATGTCATAGGTGGCAAACGAACAGGTGGGTCACCTGATGTTAAGTGATCACCACCGTCCATGGACACTAACAACACCAGAGGAGTCGCAAGTGCGTTGCCACCCTTTGGGGGGAACGGTTAGGGGTGGGAGAGGAGAGAGGAGAGGGGAGGGTAGGTGGGCCTCCGGCGCTCTCACTGACCGAACGAAACGCAACAATGCAAGCGCTGTTACTTCACGTCGGTATTTAAATGAGCAAGCAGTTTAGTGCTTAATAAGATTAGCCTTTAGTCTAGAATTCGTTAAACCTGGGTCAATAAACTTTCGAGGGCTATGAAAATTTTACTTATAATTGATTTCAGGGCATATTATAGGGGTTTTTATTTCTGTAACAGTCTCCTTGGGATCTTAATTTACTTTAAAACCAATAAAAAACAAACTAATAGATAAAGCCAACAAAATTGGCACGTAATACATACAATACGTGATTTGTTATTATTTATACGAGCTGTGTTCAGAAAATAACGGGAATTTTAAAATTTCGCAGGTTTGGAGAGTCCAATTGTTAATTTTTTTTATTTCGTTGATATACATGCCCATGATAAAATTTTCAACTGTATTAATTGCCTACGCTTCTGTAGCAGCCGCTAAGGTTAGACGTATTTTTATGAGCTAGGCGATTTTCATTTGTTAAAAGAATTCTGAATTTTGAAATTAGGCGTAAAAAATGAAATAAAGTGTAACAAAGTGTATGAAATGTTAACAAAAGTGAGTGACTATGGTGGGTCTGTTATGAGTAAAACAAGAGTTTAAGAGTGGTATTAGCATTTCCAAGATGACCGTGAAGACGTTGAAGATGACGAGCGCCCCGGGCGTCCCAGCACATTAACAACCGATGAAAACGTGGAGAAAGTGATAGCAATGATTATGAATGATCGCTGAATCACAATCAGAGAAAAGGCTGATGATGTTGATATATCGATTGGCTAATGTCATGAAATTTTTTCGAATGTTTTGGGTATGAAACGCGTGGCAGCAAAAATTGTTGCTTCACTTCGTTGCTTGTTCGTGAATTCTTGGCCAAAAAAGATACTGTAACGATACCCCAGCCTCCATATTCGCCAGACATGACTTCGTGTAACTTTTTACTATTTCCAAAAATAGAAATAAAGAGAACCTTAAAGGGCCGTCATTTTACAACCATAGATGACATTAAAAGCGCATCGCTGAAAGAGCTAAAGGCTATCCCGAAAATTGAGTTTGAGAAGTGTTTCGACGATTGGAAGAAGCGCTGGCATAAGTGCATAATATCGTATGGGGGCTATTTTGAAGGCGACAATATTAATGTAGACGACTGAATAAATATGTTTTTCAAAAAACGAAAACTCCCGTTATTTTTTTAACACACCTCGTATACTTAATCTTCGTTAAAATTTGTACGACTCAATTTAACACCAGATTTAAATTACAGACTTCGTAATTTTTATATATTAAATTTATTCGCCATTTCAAATCGTTGAAAGCTTGATAAAAGTGAATTAATTACTGTGCTTTTATTATGTGAAAATTAAATACGCGTATTGTCTAATTGTGTATATAATTTTACAATCCTCATCAGTGTATTCGACCCGTCTGAATGTAGTCGTATGGCTTAGACTTAGGCGTAATACAGTACAGAGCTTAATAGAAAACAAAAGAAAAATATTATTACAGATATCTAAAGTTGGCATTTATTTATGAAGTTTCTTGAATAAATTTTGTGTTCCGTGCAACGTTATTCAGAGCCGTCAAAAAGTTTGTCAAGGACTGTAGTTATATATTTGTTAATAATATTTAATCCTATGGTGATGGAGTAGTGGTGGTGGGATTCTGGGTCACGGTATGCCTGACTCCTAGTTGTTGCTCTGCAAATCGGCGATCAGATGAACGTGGTTGCTCTTGGAATCGACTGAGACGGGATTTGGAGTTCGGCAGCATATCTGATGTCTAAGCACCATTTAAGATCACTCCGCTTACCCGTGCACTGGGAATGGGTCTAGAAAAGGTGCCCTAAATTTACAAAAGCAACGTATACTCATCTGACTGTGGGTCCTACAGAGGCATAGCTATACTCAGTGCGGCTGGAAAGGTATTGGCCCATATTCGCAACTATCGTATTTTACCTGAAACTCAGTATAGTTTTCGGCTAAATAAGGGGACCGTGGACGCTACATTTCTGATAAAACAACTTCAAGAAAACAGCACAGAACAACTACGTCCGCTATACATGTGCTTTATCGACCTAGAAAAGGCTTTCGACATAGTTCCCAGATCTGCTCTTTGGAACGTACTTAACAAAATTGGATACCCTGCAAAGTTCGTGAACCTTATACGTCAATTCCATAAGGACATGACAGCTAGGGTGTAACATGATAATGATTATACGGGCCGCTTTTCTGTATATAGTCGCGTTAAGCAAGGATGCTGCTACACTCTTTTCCGTGTATTCGGCCGCTGTAGTGAGGAACGCATCCGGCGGATAAGAGCGTCTTCGATTTAAGTCGTTTCAGATCCAAATGCATGGTGCAAGACGTATCCGTCTTAGACGTCCTCTACGCAAATGATGTTTGTTTGACGGCTGAAGATACTGTTACTATGCAGTATTTTTTGGATCGCCTACATGACGACTGTACTAAGTTTGGTTTAGCCATAAACGCCTTTAAAACCCAGGTATTAAAATAACCACCATCTTCACGAGACTTTCTCTGGCAGATAGTTGACTTTACAAGAAGTAGTTCAGGCAATTTTGGTTTGTACTAGCTGTTAAACGTGGCCTCGCCCACAGTGCTTTCTCCAAAACAGTTAGACCGATTTTCACGGGACTTTCACTGGCAGATAGCAAACCTTATAAAAAGTGATTGAGGTTATTATATTTTAGACTAGTAGTTACGCGCGTTATATTTTAGACTAGCTGTTACGCGCGACTTTTTCAGTCTTTATTTTTAATTAGAGAAATAATTATCAGCTTATTGTTTACAATTCGACATTATAATTATTAATAACTTTAATGATATAGAGGTCTTCCTAATAAGATCTTAGATTATAAACGTATTACGTATAGAGTTCCATAATACAATTTCTTGCGGAACAGACAAGCGTTTATTTTTTGTATATTCACAAAATCTTAATTATAATGGCAATGCATACTAAATGTAATCTAAATGTAAATCTTTATAATAATATTTTAAGTTATTATTACATTAGTTCCTTACCAGTGTAAGTGAGCTGAGGTAGTTATATTATGGATTAAGTTTCCAAATATGTAGCTGACGAGAAACCTCATTTGGCACGCCGTTAGTATTTATATATCTAATGTACACGTTACATGTTACTGTAAGTGGCGTGCGTGTCGTACTTACAATTGCTTTTAAAGATCCTTTCTATAATTGTGCATAGCTTCACAATTTTATATTTTTTAATACGGGTACAGCTAGTAGATATAAAATATTATATTAATAAATCTAACGTCAAAAGCACATTCAATATAGTATACTTAAGTCCAATTATGAGTAATTATGTTCCGTAGGTATTAAATATTACAGGTTTTGTGTTCTTTACAGAGCATACCATACTTTTTTTGTTATAAATGTCATAATATATATTTGTGAATGGATCAAGCTTTACAAAAAGAATGGGTTACTGGACACTAGTACATTAGTACATATTATCGTAGTACTATGTATTTTTCTGTTAAAAGTGGGAATTGTGGTGGCCTTACCCATATACATGTAACCGGTGGTAAACAGGCAGAGGTAAAGGCTCTTCAGAGAAATCTTCGGTCAGATCAACAGAGATGAGAGCTTGAGATCCAAGCTGATAATTACAGAGTGAATCTTGAGACACCCAAGGCAACCTCACATGTACGTGGTGCACCCTTTTTTTTTTTTTCTCCATGGGGGAATCCCTAACGGATATCCATCTCGCCAGGCAGCAGAGGATGGATATGCCCGAGTCGCAGGGACTAAAACCCCATGGTACCTTCTTACACCTTTTGGCCGGAGGAGCAGGGACTGTCTAATCGACACTACATCTGCTCCTCCAACAGGTGTTGTCCCCTCCTAAGGGACCCAAACTGCGGCCTGAGGGGTCAAGATGGTGGACCCCTCAAGGGGAAATCGGTGTTACTCCCCCTAACGAACTGTGGGAGCATCAGCATAATGCACCTCCACCACATGGACCTGTGCAGTTTAACTGCCCGGAGCGACGGACATGCATGTGTCTGTCGCCCCAGGTCACAACTACGGCGGCCGGAGGTCATCGCCTACCCGTCGCCGCCGCGTAGTTCGTCGGCCGCGGGGGGGGAGTCTAATCGTTCGCTCCCTCTCCCTCTCCGCAGCCTCCTTTGCGAGCATGACTGTCTCGCAGAACGAGACGGCAGAGATCCACCCGGCTTCGCTATCGACCATCTTAAAAATGACAGTCGGAAGCGAGAGATCCGGGCCAATGACCGCGACTAGCTCGCTGCGTGGCACGTCCCAAGCGGAACACTCACTCAATGTGTGGTGCGCAGAATCATTCGCGCAGCCACAATGATGGCACCCTGTAGTCGGCTTCCGGCCTATGCGAAATAAGTACCTCCCAAAACATCCATGCCCCGTGAGCACCTGTGTCAGCCGGAAGCTTAGGGTGCCATGTCGTCTGGTGAGCCATTCAACCAAGACTGGGCGAACAGCCTCGATCGTAACCACTCCCCAGCTGGGTTGCTCAAGTCGTCAACACCACTCTTCCACCACAAGGACCTGATGTAGTTGAGACCTTAGCGCCGCAGTTTCCCGAGGCGCAAGACGTAGCCCCTGCTCCAGTGCCTCTACGCATCGACGATATAAAGATGCTTGAGCTCTTGCTTCCAGGGAGGCTGACGTGGTGCACCCTGCTGAATAACGAACGAGGCTATGGCGAACGTGGAGTGGTAGGGTTTTACAGCCTGACTGGGTCGCAACCACCATGTATATGGAGAAAAAGCCGTCATAGTGATTCGCTTCTGCGGGTCGCGTTTCGGGATCAGCCTATACATATCCAGCTTTTCGCAGGCCGGCATGTCAGCGGTGACCGGTGATGAATAGTGTATCACTCGGTGGTCGCCATTGTTTTTAGATTGTACTGTGCTTACCATCAGGCATAGTGCAGTCATTTTGCCGTGCTATAATAAAAAGAAAGAAAAAAAAAAGAATCAATAATGACGAACGTTACCATTCTCGACATAGGTTATCGATAATGTTGTACGCCATTCAAGCTCATTTCAGTGGCTACGAGACAGTTCTATGAAGTATTTATTATCTATTTCTTTAGCTCGGTACGTAGACTAAATAGTTTGATAGATTTAACATAGATGCCGTTAAATTGATTTTAAATATGCTTGACATATAGGCTATGATAAATTTTACAGTAATGCTTATGAATAAATAAGAAGTGGCAGGATTAAAATTATTATTATTCTTCATACCGGAACTCGAATGAACAAGTCGTAAATGTAACATAACTAACAAAAAAATACTGTTATTACTTTCAGTATTTTTTCTGAATAATAAGACGAATAAACGTTTGAATATTTTGTAGTGTAAGTTCAATGTTGTTTAAAGTAAGCGGTTTAGTTACGCTTTATGGGGAAGAATCGAATATAAAATGACCATTGAATTCCATATGACCGTGAAATTGATATAAAATTTCACTGTTGTTGGTATCTTCACTGCCACCTTTATATAGAATCAATATATAAAAAAATTAAATTTATTCAATAATAAATATTTAAATATTTTTTTTTGTAGTGGCGGCTTCTTTTGGCTCCTTGGGCAGTACGTTTTTGGCGGGAGATACATTTGTAACTCCCCGTCATGACATGCCAGGAAGCGGTACCGATCATATTGCGCTTGTCTTGCATAGCGATGCGTAGTATAGATAGAGTGAGATAGTGTGTGTTTACCTATTTATATTTTGTATTGAGATTGTGGAGTCTATCATATATTAATTATAAGCCGTACAAAAATGTATATAATAATTGTTCGGATTGCCATTAGATATGAAAATCAAATTAGTGTTAATAATTTCAATTTGCAAATTAGGAATTTAAATAATTCACACTACAGTTGATTTAAAAATTCAAAACAGAATACAGTATATTCTGTTTATAGATTTTTTTTTTTCGAACTGACTACGCTATTGACCAAGCAAGGTCTTAACAGCTTCACCAGACTACTAAGGCGAGCGCTTAAGGCACTGTTTATAGTGTTTTCACTTCTGTCGTCCATATTATGAAGGCTTCGATTTGTTTAAAATTTTAAATATCAACTACGTACATTTTAAAACCCGAGGAGACAAATCGTAAATCATAAACAAGATATATTATTTAATTTCAAGGATTGAGTAATAGATGGCAAAAATATATTATATTACTATGATACAATGTCACATAGCAATGTAGTACAAGCTATGAGCGCTAGATGACGTTAAAATATATTTGATGTCTGACATGAATAATTATTAAATAGTTGAAAATAAGTTTGTCTAGTTTGTTTAGTATTTGTTTTCATGTAGTCCGGTGAAGCTGCTAAGACCTTGCAAGGTCAATAGCGTAGTCAGTTCGAAAAAAAAAACCTCAGGTATTATAATGAAAAAAATTAAGCGATTTTTTTTTCATGTATTTTTTATTTGTATTAATCGAAGTAATCACCCATGCACTCAATGCATCTTTGCCAACGCAGTGGCAGTTTACAGATTCCCTTCTTAAAGAAATCAGCTGGCCGGGAGGCAACAAATTCTTCAAAGGCATTTTGTACTGCCTCTCGGGTATTGATTTTTTTTCCCGCCAAGGAGTTATCCAAATTCTGGAAAAAGTAGTAGTCTGTAGGTGCAAGGTCTGGTGAGTAGGGCAGATGATGGAGAACTTCCAAGCCCAGTTCTTGCAGGAGTAGCGTTACCCCTAGAAAAGTGATGGTCACTGTTTGGTGGTCTAGCGCCGGTGTGATTCATCACAGCTTCTTATCAAAAGGGGTGAGCATTACTGCAGATGCGTACTGTGAAGAACTGAACACAATAATGGAGAAGCTGGCACATCTCCAACCAGCATTGGTCAATCGCTCGTCTCCGCTACTCCTGCAAGAACTGGGCTTGGAAGTTCTCCATCATCTGCCCTACTCACCAGACCTTGCACCTACAGACTACTACTTTTTCCAGAATTTGGATAACTCCTTGGCGGGAAAAAAAATCAATACCCGAGAGGCAGTACAAAATGCCTTTGAAGAATTTGTTGCCTCCCGTCCAGCTGATTTCTTTAAGAAGGGCATCAATAAACTGCCACTG
>MU161704.1:3215-23861 GCA_015888305.1 Antheraea pernyi
CTCATTGAAATAACATCGAGAAGTCTTCATCGTCAGTAGTAGTGCTCTGTTGGCTCGGGGACGCGGTCATTATACGAGAACCACGGTGTTTTCTTGCGACCACCCTGACCTCCGCTTCAAAACCACCACCTTCATCGACTGGCTCGTGCATTATTGCACATCATAGTCGGTGCACCTTCAGGACATCACCGGCATCCGACTTTCGCCACCGAGGTGGGCTACCGGCGCTCTCGCTACCACCTTCGAGAGTTCTAGCCCGCCCATCGCCGGGGAACGTCACCTCACCTCACGTCTCACCTCATTTCCACCTCACCCCGCATAACCGCGGGTCGGTGACGTACGAGGGCGAGAGGGGTCGCCATATTGACAGGCGGCGGCCCCAATAGAAGTAATAATAATAATTAATATATATACATCATTTTTCATTTGAACTGTTACTTGTTTCAGACGAGCCAAAGTGTGACTTTTCTTTTGAAGAATTTGTATTTACTTTGAGTATACAGACTGATGATGTACATACTATGCTTATTGGGAAGTACTAAAGTAATATATTGGATACGGATGTGATATTCGTAATCCCAAACATTGTTTGACTGGTTATCATGAGAGTTTTCATATGTAAGTATTTATTCGGGGACATTGTTAATAAAGGCCTATATTGTAGTATATATGGTATGCAGTGAATTTGTAATTGTATTCGAATTAGGATTAGGTATTTATGATTGTCTGTATCTCATTTAGAGACAAGCTGTATTAAAATGTTTCATTTGTTCTCGTTTTTTCTTTGTTTTTTATTTTACTTAAGAGTCTCGATATTCTGTAGTACTTGACAAAGGTAACTTAACCTTTAACAGTAACTTAGAAAGATAACTTGATCTAGATTTTTCACTGTAATTAAGTGGTTATTTGTAACCAAATAAATCGTACATATCTTCTATACTATAATAAAACTGTAGCAAAGCCAAATCTGTACATCATCATCATCATTACCCTTATCCCACTTAAGTAGGGTCGGCACAACATGTTTTCTTTTTCCACTCTCTCCTGTCAAATGTCATATCAGTATTCACACCTTTTACGCACATATCGTTTTTCACGCAGTCCACCCATACCTTTTTCGGTCTTCCTCTACTCGTATATCCGTCCACAAACATACTCAACACTTTTCTAGTTACGTGGTTTTCATCTCTCCTCATGACATGCCCATACCATGCTAACCTATTACTCCTCAACTTCTCTGTCACTGGTGCTATTTTCAAACTTCCTCTGATATACTCATTCTTAATTTTATCCATTCTAGTCACACCACACATCCACCTTAACATTCGCATCTCTGCCACATGTAATTTTCTCTCATCCGTCTCTTTCGTAGCCCAGCACTCAGATGCATACAGCACGACTGGTCTTATCATAGCTTTATAAACCTTCCCCTTGAGTTTCAAAGGCATTCGTAGGTCACAAGCTACCCCAGACACATTTCGCCATTTCATACATCCTGCATTTATTCTATTCCTCACATCCTTATCAATGCCACCGTCGCTTTGTATCAATGAACCGAGATACCGAAAATTAGAGCAGACTGGTAAGGAAACACCATTTAAGGTTATTGGAGAAAAACTAGACGTACCACCGAAGTCGCAAAACAAATATTCAGTTTTTGTTCTACTAATTTTCAAACCAACATTCTCCAGTTTTTCTCGCCATTTTTCCAGCCTACTCTGAATCTCGACAGCATCTTCTCCGATAAGAACAATATCATCAGCAAACAGCATACACCAAGGTGTATCCTCCTGTATGTCTGATGTTAATGCATCCATAACAAGAAGAAATAAATAAGGGCTCAAAGCTGAACCCTGGTGTAAACCTACAGCCACATTGAAATCATCGGTAACTCCAGCTTCGGACCTAACATGTGTTTTGGCTTGACCATACATACCACGAATAAGTTGTAGGTACTTTCCAGGCACTTTTTTCTTTTTCAAAGCCCACCACAAAACATCTCGGGGTACTCGATCATATGCCTTCTCCAGATCAATAAACACCATATGCAAGTTCTTATGTACACGTCTGTATTTTTCGCACAGTTGCCGAAGTGCGAAAATGGCATCTGTTGTCGCTCGTTCAGGCATAAACCCAAATTGATTTTGAGTCACTTCAGTCTCATCTCTTATTCGTCTCGCTATCACTCATTCCCAAACCTTCATACTGTGTGACATGAGCTTTATTCCTCGATAATTATTACAGTCCTGCACATCACCCATTCGCATCTCTGCCACATGTAATTTTCTCTCATCCGTCTCTTTCGTAGGCCAGCACTCAGATGCATACAGCATGACTGGTCTTATCATAGCTTTATAAACCTTCCCCTTGAGTTTGTTTCAAAGGCATTCGTGGGTCACAAGCTACCCCAGACACATTTCGCCATTTCATCCATCCTGCATTTATTCTATTCCTCACGTCCTTATCAATGCCCTTTTATACATTTAATGTGCGTAATATCTCTTGTACTCATCTCTTTAGCTTTTGCTAAACGACACAAATATTTTTGTGTTTGTGGGGTCTCCAGTGATTGGTACAATTCATCTTGTACTTTGATTGTTGTTATTATTAGATATCTATATTATAATAAAACTGTAGCAAGGTCAAATCTGTACATTAAATATTTTTTGAAATTTTTTATGAGGGTAGACTTTGTTATCGATATAGAAGCCAAAAATAATCTTTTTACAATTTTTGTCTGTCTGTCTGTCCCTGTGAACACGCATCACGCTGAAAGTACTGAACCGATTTTAACGAAACTTGACACAGTAATAACTAATATTACAAGGTTACATTTAGGATACTTTTTGTCCCATAAATCACAATGAGTTCTCCAGAATAACGAAAGAAAAGAAATTAGTTAATGTAACTAGACTTTTTTTGCGACAGCAACGTTGGAAGAACGAGAATTTTCGAAAAGCTGGTTCTTTGATTTGATATTATGCCCTTCCAAAACAGGATTCAGGATACCTAGTAGCCAGTTAACGTTGTGTTTTTTAATGCGCATCACACCTTTATAGGTCAAAATTTTGATTTATAAATAATTTCAGGAACATTTTTTTTCAGTAAATTTTGAACGCTATTAAAAACATGAATTTATCACTGCCAGATAATTTTGTTATTGACGATAATGTGCCCGATGATATTCTTTATAAACAAAATAATTCATTTCGAACCATTTTATTTTTTTCATTGCAAAGAACATATTTCATTTTAATAACCATTATGATATTGAGATTTCACCGTAAACAATGAAGAACAACGATATACGTAGAAATATGACTTGGGACTGACGCCATCTTGAATACATGCGTCTATAATAGGCGCTTCCACAATTATGGCTATCTTTATCATACAGCCAGTGTTACGCTAAGCTAGAGCTATAGCTATGTTATTCTTTATATAGGTTTTGGTAAGTGGTAGAGCCACGCTGAAGCTATTGCTGGTTTCAGGATGAATGGGTCAGCTCGCCCGGTGTAGTACCACCCTCTCACAGAAAACCGACGTGACGTAACAATACTTGCATTGCTGCGTTTCATTCGATCAGTGAGAGAGCTTAGCGTAACACTGGCTGTATGATAAAGATAGCCATAATTGTGGAAGCGCCTATTATAGACGCATGTATTCAAGATGGCGTCAGTCCCAAGTCATATTTCTACGTATATCGTTGTTCTTCATTGTTTACGGTGAAATCTCAATATCATAATGGTTATTAAAATGAAATATGTTCTTTGCAATGAAAAAAATAAAATGGTTCGAAATGAATTATTTTGTTTATAAAGAATATCATCGGGCACATTATCGTCAATAACAAAATTATCTGGCAGTGATAAATTCATGTTTTTAATAGCGTTCAAAATTTACTGAAAAAAAATGTTCCTGAAATTATTTATAAATCAAAATTTTGACCTATAAAGGTGTGATGCGCATTAAAAAACACAACGTTAACTGGCTACTAGGTATCCTGAATCCTGTTTTGGAAGGGCATAATATCAAATCAAAGAACCAGCTTTTCGAAAATTCTCGTTCTTCCAACGTTGCTGTCGCAAAAAAAGTCTAGTTACATTAACTAATTTCTTTTCTTTCGTTATTCTGGAGAACTCATTGTGATTTATGGGACAAAAAAGTGTGTGTGTACTTATGTACACGCGTTAGAAGTTATACTTCTTTGGCATAACAAGATTAAAATCTTTTATCGTTTTACATATATATCATATTTATATGTCTGTTTATTTTACTTTTAAGAAAACACAAAAACAAGACTGTTACGCGAGAAATACTGGACGATTTTTTACGAAATTTGGTATGTTAGTAGTTTACACACCGATATAATATACTCGCCCCTGCGCGCGACTTCGACCACGTATAGTGGTTAATTTAGGCTAATGCTAAAAATCCCTAATTTTGAAACATTCTTCATTGGTGCTCCACTTCCGTTGGTCTTAGCATGATGATATATAGCCTATACCCTTCTTCGATAAATGAACTATCTAACACTGGAAGAATTTTTCAAATCGGACCAGTTCTTCCTGAGATTAGCGCGTTCAAGCAAACAAACTCTTCTGGTTTATAATATGGACATGTTTTACATATACGAGTATGTCACATTGGTATATATATACATATATCTTACATATAAGAAAACACAAAAGAGAGGACTTTTACGCAAGAACTACTTGATTAGGATGAACAAAGGTACAAATAGATGTTGTAGAGCCATGCTGCATCTCGACGAACAAAATCGTTCGCAAAGGGTGTGACCAACTAAATCGTCGATGTCGAGTTTTAATCTATATACTTACATATAATAAAACTGTAACTAGGCCAAATCTGTACATTACATTTTTTTTAAATTACAATCGGGGTTTGTCTTTGTTATCGATATAGACGACAAAAATAATGTATTCACAATTTTTCTACAAGTATGCCATTACCAAGCTATGTTATATATATGTATACTAATATTTTAAAGAGAGGTAAAGTTTTGTGTTCAGGGAATCCCTGGTAGTACTTATACGATTTTGAAAATACTTTAACTGTTAGAAAGGTATATTGTCACTCAGTGCTATAGATATTTTGTACGCGAATAGTGAAAGGGCGTGGAGGAGAGGACTCGTGACAGACTAGCGACGCGTAATAAAGCGGCATATGTACATGTAATATTGATATTTTGTATTGAGATTTTGCAGTCCATCATATATTTCATTGATTAATAAACTTTATAAAAGTATGTACAATTATTGCTCCGAGTACCAATAGATGTGAAAACCAAGCTAATGTTATTCTTAATAAATATTTTATGGAATTTAAATATTGTAATTTACATTATAATTAACTTAAAAATTCAAAAGGGAACACAGTTATTTCATTGTTTTGAGGTTTGTTTTTACAACCTTGAGGGTAAAACTTTGAATGTCATATTTATTTATATTGAATCAACAGGCTAAAAAATAAGTTTCATGCTATTAACTCTAAAAATGACCATACTTCCATACAACTTTTCATCCCCTCTTTCTACCCCTTACAACCCTTTTTCACATTAAAAAGTATGTCTATAATAAGCCCATAGGCTTAAGGCAAAGACATATCTTTTCTCAGGCTCTAGAATATCTGTGTACCAAATTTAATTTAAATCGGTTCAGTAGTTTTGGCGTGAAGGTGCGACATACAGACAGACAGTTACTTTCGCATTTATAATATTAGTAAGGATGACGAGGACGAAGTTTAAATTATGTCGTTCATAAGAGTTTTTTTTATGATCATATTTGACTTGCACAATATTTGAGGATCTTGATAAAGAACGTAAAATATTAGGACCGGCTAAAATTGGATTTGGCTCATTAAGAAATATAGCGACTCAATTCTTGACCGTGTTTTCTTCATCTTAAGGAAACCTGAAGCTGATAAATGTTATTGTATTACATCAGTATGTAGGAAGAAACATAGAACTGTAAATTTTTCGGAGTTGGAAATCGCCAATACGTCGTGGGCTTGCGTGGTGATTATACCCAAAACATCCTTCGGGAAGAGGCCTTTTTTTTTTATAGTAGCACGGCAAAATGACTGCAAATTGCCTGATGGTAAGCACAGTGCAATCCAAAAACAATGGCGACCACCGAGTGACACACTATCCATCGCCGGTCGCCACTGTCATGCCGGCCTGCGAAATGCTGGATATGCACAGGCTGATCCCGAAACGCGACCCGCAGAAGCGAATCACTATGACGGGCTTTTTCGCCATATACATGGTGGTTGCGACCCAGTCAGGCTGTCGAATCTCAATAATATGCAAATGTTCACACTTAAATGAAACAAAGGGAAAAACGACTCATAATTGCAATATTTTGCATACGAAAGTAATGAAACAATCATCTGAGAATTTATATTTATGTGTCATTGTTTACAAGTCGCTATGATCCTTATATTCCTTGCATCTAAATCATATTACGCCCGAACCAAAAAGTACATATCAAATCTTAATATTTTATATTCTACTTAATTTACTTTAAAAATAATAATATAGAGGATCAAAAAGTATCAAGAGTTGATTTAAAGCAAGACCTCGTCCTTACAAATACGCAGTCCCCCGCTCCTACGGGGCCCCTCAGGCGCCGTGGGCTCCTAAGCCCGCGTCCCAGCCGATTCCCAGACCTCCGGCAGCTAGTCATTCACAGGATCACCCCGCCTATTCCTTCTCCCTATCGAGTATTGACTACGCAGGTGAATTACTCATCTTCCACGAGATCTCGGAGATCTCGGCATACGAAGAAACCGCCCGAAATTCTCTTCTAGGATCCGTCACTGCAATACATAGGTTTCCAGCCATCGCGGCTACATTACAAAGGCTCGCGCGCGCAACTGTTCAAAATAAACAACTCGTATAAGATAGAATAAATTGCGTATTTACGTCTATCTTCCCCTAATAACGACCGTTCAATAATAATAATTTTGTTATATCTATTTTTAGATTTCGGCGCCGTCGCCGCTAAATAAATTTAAATTCGATCTTATTAAATGCGTGTTGCGCCCACGCTTTTTGTAACCGATCATCCTCTTTGGCAGGCTTGCTGAAACTTTTGTAAATATTATAAATAGAATGTCGTTCAAACAATTTAACAAATAAATGTAAATCTCATGTCTCTATATATACCTATTATGATCAGTTTAATAAACAGTCTATTTTACGCACTCCGAGTTTTATCATTACGCTGTCCGTGTCAGTCTCGAATATTCTAGTAGTGAGCCGAAGCTCCTACATTTGGTGACCCCGACGTGATGATGCGTGTACAAAGTTTCTACATTTGGTGACCCCGACGCTGCATCGCGTGGCCGCGCATCAGACACGATAATGCCTGAGCACCTACAATAATGTTCTCCGACGTGATACGTGTACAAAGTTCCTACATTTTGATTCCCCCTCGACATAATGCCGACGTGATGACGCGTGTCTGCGCGTCCCACAGTTCAGTTCAATAATGTTCTCCGAGGTGATCAACCGACTGAAAATGTTCCGAAGATAGTTCAAACGCCTACATTTAGTGACGCCGCCTTCCGCGCGCTCTCCAGAGATCCAGAGATTTCCGCGCACCAGAGCCTCATCATCCGAAGCATGCGGAGTTCTACTATCACGCGCGCTCACGTGATAATGCCGCCGCACCTACAGTGATGTAACCACGCGGAAAAAACACAGGAAGGACGATGCCAAGTTATGAAACGGTTATTCCTATCCTGTAAACGCAAGCTTATTACAATTTTCACTCGCGAAATTCCTGCAAGACTACGTCGCCGTCACCATGATGCTACTCTCATCGACGGCAAGAGTGAAACGGCAAGAATGCAAGACGATGCATTTTACCCTGCCAGAAAGCCAGGAATCCACCAGCGAGAAACGTAACTACCGTTCCGGACTGACCGTAACTACCGGAATGTTCTGTAGTAGTGAGCCGAAGCTCCTACAGATCTTATTAAATGCGTGTTGCGCCCACGCTTTTTTATAACCGACCCTCACGCCGCCGCGAGGGAAGGGATCCTCTTTAGCTCCCGCACACATCGCGGTTCTCAGTAATATCTCGAGCCTAGGTCGCACCCGCGCGGAGCCCTCGAGATATTATTATCGCGATACAGTGACTCACCTACATCACTTGAACACACATATGAGATCATCTCTCTCACACACGTGCACATACACGAGGGCTTAGAATCAATGACAAAACACATTTCTATAGTTTTTAAAATTTTTGTCCGTCTGTCTGTCTGTCTGTCGTTTGTACAGGATTCACGCAAAAACTACTGGACGAATTTTGACAAAATTTGGTATGGTGTTAGCTTATACACCGGTATAACAGTTTTACATATATAACACATTTGTATGTCTGTTTATTTTACTTTTAAGAAAACATAAAAGATAAGAAATTTACGCAAACAGATTTTCACGAAATTCTGTAAGGTAGTAGTTTACACACCGATATATTCTACCCTCGACTTCGTCCGCGTGTAAAAGTTACTTTTTGCCCCCGAACCCGAAAAAAACCTCTGTTTTGGAACAATCTTCATTGATGCTCCACCCCCATTGGTCTTAGCTTGATGATATATAGTATATAGCCTGCCTCGATAAATGATCTATCTAACACTTTTCAAATCAATAAATCTATGTATAAAACTATGTGTAAGCTACTCATCGTCGTGTGCGTCGCCAACAGGTACTATATAATATGACTAACGGTTAATTAGCGAATTTATTGTTTACAAGTATTTTTATAATTTATAAACTTTTAGCGTTAGATATTAAACATTTAAACAAGCGTAGATGCAAAATGAAGATTGAATCTTGGTTTCAAAGCTTAGATTATGATGAAACGGAAAAAATATTACTGGCAGATATATAAAGAGTAGTAACTGTCAACGCTTAATTTTTCACACAGGTATCACTAAATGTAATAAATTTAGATGATTACTTTATAGGATAAGTATTGTTGTAACAAAATTGTATATACAATATATTTAGCACCAATTCTTAAATGTGAGTATATTGAGATGGTTGGCAACATGCACTTGTTTTTGTACATAGCATTTCAAAATAAACTATCCACTGCTGTTGTATAACGCGTTCATTAATAGAGTCATAATGCGTACTGCCACCTGAGACACATGATTACGTAGTTTAGGTGGCAGCGGTCATATGTAGAATCCATCAATTTTTGATCCACTTTTCGATAGTTTGCGGTACATAATTCTAGTTTGATAAATTGTATAGTAATATTTTTGTAAGTTGTTACAAAATAATGTATGCCGTAGTGCGTGTAGAGCAACGACATCTTGCCCTTTATATGCCGAACTCTAACCAATGACGTCTCACACCAGAGTGAATAATGAACAGCCGATAACTTCAACCAATAGCGTTTGAGGTCATTAGTAACACCCCCGATATAGTCAATAGCGCGGTATCGCAGGTCAATAGTGGCTCCGCCGATATATCTCTAATATGGTGGCGCTAGTAATGTTCCGGTGGCATTGTAGTCTCCCCTCTAGTCATTAACAAAGTTTATTATTTATAGTCAACCTCTTCACTATTGTTGTTTTAGCATATTGTATATTACCTGTAATAAGTTATACTTGTTATGCAAAACAGCATTTTGCTACAATTTCATCTGATATTAAATGCCGATGTGCTGTAATACGTGGCTAAATCTAGAGGGACAGGCCTGGTTCTCGAGTGTAGCTCTCGGAACACACCAACAGGTGTTTGGCGATAGATTTTCAACTTGAGGTTAGTGAGAATGAGATATATAATAGAATAAGTCCTATAATTAATTAACTTTGTCACATAAGAACCGATTAGTTTTAGTTATTATATTATAGACAGTTGTTTACTATATTACAACCGATAATATTTAATGGCTTAAGCTTTTTTTTTTAAATTGCGTTTAAAATACGATTGTAACCGGTAATAACCGATTTGCTGCAAACGAAGTTGCACGGGTCAGCTAGTAATATATATAAGGATATATAATAATAATTAGACTGAAAACCCACAACGCTTTATCACATAGAAACAACTTAACTATTAATAATAATAAAAGATGAAATTATATATATTAAATATTGAGAGACGTTAGACAAAGAAAAAAAACAGAAAAAGAATAAACGAAAAAGTGTATAAATGAATAAACGAAATTATAACAAGACACTTGTAATATTTAACGTTCTCGACAATGGCAATTAATATTCTATATTGGATTGGTTGCTAAAATTGAAATTAAAAAAACATCGTCTTGTTTTTCGAACTGACTACGCTATTGACCTAGCAATGTCTTAACAGCTTCACCGGACTACCAATGGTTTAAGCAAAAATACAACAATACATTGTAATTGAAGTAATTTTTTGTCGATTTAGTTTTTATCGTAAACCATATGACAATCAGAATAGACATACATTTGATTGTATTCATAATTAAAATAAAATCTACAGAAAAACTGAACGTTTCAATATTGCGACGGATTTTAATTGAACGTGTCAATTGTCACTCTTATTTCATGTGCAGCTAAAAAGCAGCTCTAAAGAGACGTACGATACCTCAGCAACAGAAATAACGCAACTCACCGTAGCATTCACATTGAGGAGACACAGACCTGCATCCACGAAGTCGCAGAAGAGGCGACAAGAGCTGGAGGCCCGGGCAGCATTGACTGAGAAGGAGCTTCGGGAGGCACAAGCGCCGACAGTGGCAGCTAGGCTACGCTTGGAAGTAATCCAAGCACACATCGACGAAGAATATGATGACTCCGTTAACGAGGAGCCAGCAGACCGGGCGAACCAGGTCAGGGACTGGAATCGGGATTCGGCGGGACACACGGCGGCCCCAACAGCTGGGTTCTGAGGTACTTTAATTGTAGTTTATCTGTTCAATAGCGTTATCGGTTCGATAACTAGTCAAATTGCGTTTCTGAACACACAATCGTACAACAAATTTCAGTAAGTTTAACCGAGTACCTCAGAAACCGGGCATAAGTTGGAGTACTTTTAGAAACTAGCTTGAATATAAAAGAGGCGAATGACTTCAAAATCAAAAACACTTTATTCAACTTAGGCCCTAAGAAGACACTTATGAACGTCAAAATTACCACCGGTTCGCACAAACAACCCAGCCATCGAGAAGAACCGGCAAGGAACAACGATCTGGTTTATCTTTTTAACAAATATATGTAATATTTAGAATACATTAGGTACATGGCACAATCGTTTTTAACGGATGCACAGAGATGAGTCAATTCCAGACATCACCATCGTTCGCTTATGGATCCACTCTATAATAGCCTTTTGACACCAAAAACCGCTTGACATGGCGCTTAAATTCACAATCCGGCAAATCGATAATATCCTTTGGGACTTTGTTATAAAACCGAACACTATTCCCTAAAAAACTACTATCGCTCTTAGTACTGTGCGAGCGACGAATTCTCATTATTACAGGATCAATTGCGCGGGAAAGAGCATGGGTTTTACGACTCTTAAATTATTTTAAAGGACCTCCACCGATGAGCGTAAAGGCCCACCTCTTCTAATACCTGCATTCCCCACCCTGCCTTGCCTGGTTTGCTAAGAACATATTAAGGCCAATTTCTAGTTTTACTCCTTGCAGAGGTTAAAGGAATGACTTATACCTGACGTATAATAAACAACGGAATGTTCGAATATTTCTACAGAAAAAAATAAACAGTAGTGGTAGAGCCACGCTGAAGCTATTACAGGTTTCAGCATGAATGGGTCGGCTCACTCGGGGTAGTACCACCCTCTCACAGAAAACCGACGTGAAGTAACAGTGCTTGCATTGTTGCGTTTCGTTCGGTCGGTGAGAGCGCCGGAGACCCACTTCCCTTCCCCCTTCCTCGTCCCTTCTTCCCTCCCCATCCCCCACTCCTCCCCTCAAACACAGGCTGGCAACGCACTTGCGACTCCAGTGGTGTTGCAAGTGTCTATGGATGGTGGCGATCACTTAACATCAGGTGACCCACCTGTTCGTTTGCCTCCTATAATATAAAAAAAAAAAACGACAACAATGTTGAATGAATTTATAATGAACAATTTATTATTTAATTTCTTGTTATATATATATACACCTGTGACTCAATGATATCGATTTACCTTGAAATTACTAAATTTAAAAAAAGTCAATGAATAATACTCACCAGATTTAATACGAATAAAATAACATAATTTCCATAGAAACAGCAAGCCTTTCCCTCGTTTAGAAGTACTGTGTAAACTTTACGGTACAGAGGCAACATCCCTAATTTCAAATTTCTGACCTTCGTTATATGAATTCCCAGATTTTTTTTTCTCATAGACCACTTTCAAAATATAGCTGGTACTGATGGACCTCCTGAGCTACATTTCTATCATATTACCAAAACTCAAAAAAAAAGTAATTATTTACATTTCTATTGTAACAATAATATTTTGTTTATTTTTAATTGTAACAGTATTTATGGCCAGACTAAGTATAGACAAGTGAACAAACACTGTGAGTTAATTAACCTAGAATTAAGAGAAGCAAAAACAAGGATCACAAACTGGTTATTATTTATGACATACCAGGAGATTGACAATATTCTTCACATTCTCTCTTAAACAGACGCAGGATATGAAAATAAATATAATTTTAAGGTCAATTTATATAACTACCTACACATATTCATAGATATGATAACCATGTATGTTTGTGTTTAGTTATTAATACTGCGCAAATTTCACGGTTTTTATATCTATCTATACATATACATATAATAAAAGACTAACGGGACTATAATAAAATAAAATTACAGCTTTCTTAACATGGTTTGAACATACTTTTTTTATTTAATAAAATAACATGAGACACATTATTGTTAATAGTAAAAATGTCTGGGAATAGTAATTTCATGTTTTAGTAGGGTTTTAAAGTTAGGGAAAAGCAAAACAATCGAAAATTACTGCCTATATATGTAGGTTAGTTTTTATCTTAATTGAACCCAGTAGATGATGTTACGAACGGGTTCTAGGCTTTTTTTAAAAGATTTCTCGCATACCATCTGGGTATAAGTTTGAGTGAGTCCCTTGATAGTTTGAATTCACAATTGGAAACCGTAGGTGTGGCTGCAATCGGGTTTAGGGTTTATTAAAATGTTTCGTGTTTCCAAATACAATTGAAGTTGGTGATAACCGATTTGGTGCAGACGAAGTTGCACGGGTCAGCTAGTTAAAATAATAATTCAATAACCAGAATATCTCACAATTGTTCAAATATGAATGAATTTATTGAATGACACTGAAGTTCGTCGACGCTTTTAAATAAAAAAATATATTATTCGAGATAATAAATTAAAGAAACTTGAACTGGACAAACTTTGAATGTATACCACCCCAGTATTAAAGCGAATAAAACAAAGAAAGTTATTCAAATCGTTCGAAACATTTTAGAGTTTTTGCTAAACTAATGCATAACAACTGATTTATACACACAGGTATATAGAAGAAAAGATTTACTCCATGGATAGACAGAACAACAATATAGGCATTTTGCTATTTATAATTTGCAAATTATATGCCTAATATTGTATTTGACACAAATGACGTATTTTAAAATAACATGAAATGATCGACTATTGCGTAGATGCCTCGACCCTTAAATGCATAGTGTTAAAAACAATTGATATTTTTCTAAAAATGTGCTTTAAATTTAAATTTGAAATTTTTATTATTTTCATTCTCCCATTCCAGTATACCCTTAGAGGCTATTGGAGACGGGCACTTCTAAAGTCAGCTACAAAGTGTAGTACGCTCTAGTGACCGCTCGACATGGGGTAAACTGCTCGCAAATTTATACTGGAGGATGCACTGTACTAAAGATACCTATCTTTAACAAAACGAAGTGATATATAAATTGATATTAATGTACAAGGTTATGTTTAAAATATGCTTTGTGCAGGCGATAATATATTTCAAGTTATTATCTCATTAATCGTGATATATACGGTTTAGTTTATATTATATGGGTCGTAGAACCACGCTGAAGCTATTACTGGTTTCAGCATGAATTGGTCTGCCCGCCCGAGGTATTACCACCCGATCCACAGAAACACCTAATGCAAGAATACGCCAATCAGATTTTAGTGAAATCATATAAGTATAAAAAACAAACGCCTGTTGTTTTTTAACAACCTGAACACTTGTGTTATGCCATCGCTACGCACCACAATTGATGACTAAGAGTTTATATGAAAGACGGGTTCCGAGTCTCACGGTACAACAGGTGCATGAATTTAGTGGAAACGTTCGGTGGTCCGACTCCTCCGTTCACATATTTTCCATGTATAAATACTTGGACGAAACGATCATTAAAACAGTGTTAACCTAGCGTCGGTAGCATTCACCTACTATTAGTTTTAATTTAGTTTTAGGTGAGAGTTAGCCTAACATCGGCAACACTCTCACATTGTTTTAGTTTTTGGTGAGACTTAGTCTAATATCGGTGACACTCTCACAATGTTAGATTTTGGTGAGACTTAGCCTAATATCGGCGATACTCTCACAATATTAGTTTTAGGTTCATTTGTATTTTTTTTTTTTTTATAAATTAAGTTAGTAATTTGGTTTTCTTTTTCTCACATCACATCATATTCTCTCGCTTTGGCCTTCGTAATTGTTGAGTAAATAAAGTAATCCAAAATATATAACATAATTATTGAACGTAAAATTAATAAAGATTCACGGAGCGAGAGGCTGCCTTGGCGATTATTACATGATATGATTGAGTCAAAACCAACAGACAAGAGAACACCTGTGTTGACTTTTAATTATTCAATTTTTGCCAAGTAATATTTTAATTAATATTTGGAAATATTATGAAGATGCTTTAATATATTAGTCTCGCTTGCTTTATATTTTGATTACGTTACTACGAGTAGAATCGCTATTATTTCTAATGAATCATTTATTTATTCACTAGCTGATACCCACGACTTCGTCTGCGACGTTTATGTCTTAACAATATATTTTATGTAGAGAGGAATATACATAAGCAACACCGCTTGCACTTCATCTCCACGAAGGAAAACATATCGCTGTTTATGTATACACGTAGTATGTATTATTTATAACAATTGTACCTTAAGACTTACATAACATCATCTTACAATCTATTGTTCATTTGTTTTTGATAAGGACCAAATATCTAAGAATTAATGAAAAAACTTGTACAAATTCTATAAAATAGTTTTTAGACCTTTACTATTTCATTTACATCCTCATAAAACAATGAACATTACCCGTAGTAATTTCCCAGTTCCACTATCGTACAATGTTTACACTTTTGAGACTAAAATAGAACTGATAATCAAATCAAATCAAAAATACTTTATTCAGTTTAGGCCCTAATAAGGCGCTTATGAACGTCAAAACTACCACCGGTTCGGAAAAGAACCCAGTCACCGAGAAGAACCGGCAAGAAACTCGATTGGGTACATCTTTTTAGTCTAGTGAAGCTTGCTAGCTCAATACCGTAGTCAATACGAAAAAAAAGTTTCCTTTTTGGTTCTAAAATTGCTGGCACATATCATTCTGATAAAAGGCCGATGTACTGGTAAAACGTTACCGAGACTGGCGTGCTACGGAATATAACCCGTAATTTTAGTGCAATGCCAACAACATAGAGGTATCCATCGTATTCCTAGAAATGAACAGCTTGAATGTGTTGTTGTCTTGCATATTTTTAACCATGGACTAATGTTCCATTGCCGAGTAGCAAGAAGACGAACGTGCTCTCTAAATTTTCTTAATTGTTTATTATTAAAACGACGATGGTTTAGTTGGTAGCGTGATTGAACTAGGCCTGAGGTAGACACCATATTTTTATTACAAAAACGGGCAGTTCGAGCAATATATAATATGGGACCTCGCGAATCATTAAAAACGAAGTTCCAGGAATTCGGTATCTTAACTCTACCCTCCCAATACATTCTTGATAATTTAATGTATGTCCGTAAAAACTTTGAAAATCTGCATTTTGTAAAAGACCGGCATGATCTAAATACTAGAAACTGTGACAAACTGGTCGTCCCAAGATTCAGACTTAGCAAATCCAGTAATAGTTTCTTAGGTAATAGTGTTAGGTTTTACAATAAAATCCCAAAACATATTACCGATTTGCCGGACTGTAAATTTAAGCACCATGTCAAGCGGGTTTTAATGTCGAAAGGCTACTATAGAGTGGATCAATACGTGAACGATGGTGACGTCTGGAATTAACTCATCTCTGCGGATCCACCAAAATCGGTATTGTAACGTATAATGTATTTGAAATACATATATATATGTTAAAAAGATGTACCCAATCGAGTTTCTTGCCGGTTCTTCTCGGTGACTGGGTTGTTTTCCGAACCGGTGGTAGTTTTGACGTTCATAAGCGCCTTATTAGGGCCTAAACTAAATAAAGTATTTTTGATTTGATTTGAATAAAACTTTATATTATTATATAATAGGTCTTTACCTATAAAATTGCCGTTCTGCAGTACTGGCCATTTCAAATCAAAATAATTTTTGTTTGGCTAAGAATTCTAATTTTAAATTAATTTAAGTTTAAAAACATGGAATTCTTTTTCCAAAAGTATTCATTTGTTTATTGATTAGTGTTACATTTTCATCGCATTACAATCTTTTCGTTTTTTTGTGAATTTATGAAGATAATGGAGAAGCTGAGTAATGAAAAGATGCAAGATGGTCAAGCAGCAACGGTTAAAAGCCGAATGGAATAATAAAAATATTGTAAAAATTAATTAGTCAATTATTTTAATGTCAAAATTATAATTTACCTTTTTATTAAAAAAAAATAACGTATAAATTTCGAAGTATTTGTTCTTGGTTGTTTAACAGGACGAAATAAAAAATCGTTTCAAGTTTTAAATCCAATCTAGGTAGTATTTTCAAGGCTCTGTCAAATCTTCAATTGCCCATTAAAATTATTCTAATGATTTCGGCTAGGAACTTCTACCAGTTTTGATGTCTAGTGCTGCACACTAGGACACTAACTGTTCAATTGGACCTTAAAATATCAGTCGTTCAACAAACATAATAAAGGGCGTTGGAAGAGAATTTGGATTTTCCTGCATCTCCTGCATTCTTTCTCATTCTCTGCATTCTCTCGCATTCTCTGCATTCTCCTGTGTTTCGAAGTTCCAAAAGCTATGGACAGGAAAAAACTTCTTTTTTTTTTAATTTTTAACACCCTGCACAGCCCTCTGGGGGTGAAACATCATGAAATTATTTTTTAGTAAATTCAAACATGCCAAAAAGAATATCCTGACTAAGTTTCATACCTATAAGAGCTGTAGTTTTAAAATGTGACTTTTTTTTAATTAACGCCCCCGCAACCCCTCTTGGGGGTTGAATTTCGTAAAATCCATTCTTAGCTGACCTCTACTCGGTGAAAAGAATATTCCTACCAAATTTCAAGTCTTTAGCTCTAATGGTTCCAGCGATATCGTGATGAGTGACTATATACGTGGAAATCTCTTATATATAGATTTTACTGTTCCTACTAAATCAAAACATGTCCTGGCTAATTTAATATTTATTTCTAATGATAAAATCATGTAAATCTTTACAACAGCAACTTGTGAACAGGTGGTTGTAGGTGGTAGAGCCACGCTGAAGGTATTACTGGTTCAGCATGAATGGGTCGGCTCGCCCGGGGTACTACCACCCGACTCACAGAAAACCGACGTGAAGTAACAGTGCTTGCATTATTGCGTTTCGGTCAGTCAGTGAAAGCGCCGGAGGCCCACCTCCCCTGCCCTCTCCTCTCTCCTCTCCCTCTCCCTCCCTTAACCCTTCCCCGAAAGGGTGGCAACGCACTTGCGACTCCTCTGGTGCTGTTAGTGTCCATGGAGGGTGGTGATTGCTTAATATCAGGTGACCCACCTGTAAGTTTGCCTGCTATAATATAAAAAAAAAACATGATATATTGTCGGCCCCGGCCCATCCCCTCAGGTCCGGCTACGGTGGCAGGAGGGGTTGGGCGAAACGCCTTCTCCTACTGCCTGTCCTCCTTTGGCGGAGACGGCCACTTTGAGGGTCTGCCTCGCGGGCCCTCTCCGCCTCCTCCTTCTGCGAGATGACCTCCTCGCAGAAGGAGGCCATCGCTCGCCAAGCCTGTTCGCTGCCGAGCATGGCCGAAACCACGCTCGGCAGCGATAAGTCCGTTCCCACGGCCGCCGCCAGGATGCGGCGCTGCTCCCCCCACGCAGCACACTCAGACAGCGTGTGCTGCGCGGTATCTTCCTCAGCGCCGCACTCGTGGCAGGCGGCCGTCGGCTCCCTGCGTGCGATCCGGTACAGGTACCACCCGAAACAACCGTGTCCGGTGAGTACCTGCACCAGTCGGAACGTCAGGGAGCCCCACTCCCTGGCAGTCCACTCCCGCAGGACCGGGCGGACGGCGTCCACTGTGAACCGCCCGAATCGCTCGTCCGCCAGGTCCTGCTGCCACCTTTCGACGGCGTCCCCCCTGAGACGCCGTCTCTCCGCCTCTACCTCCCTGGGAGCCGGAGGCTCCCCCCTTCGTTTCATCGACGCCGTGAACTCGTACACGGCGGCGAGAACTCCTGCCTCCAGCTCCCAGGGCAGGGAGCCGGCGAGCGTGAAGGCCGCCGCCGAGGACACCGTCCGGTACGCCCGGATTGCCCTCAGTGCCACCGTGCGCTGCGCATTGCGGAGCGCACGCACGTTAGCGGCACCGAGGGCATCAGCCCAGACTGGTGCCCCGTAGGCGGCCATCGCCCGCACGACTCCCATGTAGAGTCCCCCTATGTTCAGGAGTAACCGGCCGAGTGCCGCCGCCGCCCCAGAGATTGCGGGGCTCGAACCGCCAGCGCCCGTCCAGGGTGAGGCCCAGATATTTCATCTGGGTCCCCACCCTGATCCGGGCTCCCCCCACCACAATGTGAGCCCCAGGAGGTGGCCCCCGCCGAGGCCCATGAAAGAGTAGGGCCTCGGTCTTCTCGAGGGCCACCCTGAGGCCCAACCTCCTGATGCGCCTGACCACGAGAGATGTGGCCATCGTGGCCAGGCGCTCCACCTCCCTCCACTCTCCCCCCCGGGCTAAAAGAGCTAACCTAAACTAAGCTAACTATTCATACATATATGAGATGTTGAAACATATATGATAACAACATATGTGTACCAAGCATACATACCTCAACAACCCTTATATATATCTCGTATCGGATAATATTTTAAACTATTTCAGTTTTAGGGAAAAAATAAAACCCTTCCACTTGCATGTGTAAGCGTGTATGCGTGCACGTGTGTGGAGGTGATATGTATAATGTTGTCGCAGTGATGTAAGATTCTGTGTCACTGTATCGCGAGTAGATCACGTGATTAACGAGGAAGGCTTAGGTATATAATTTGTCAAGATTTTTTATACGTTGGTGGAAATACAACGATAATTGATGGAAGTGTCGGAAAAACTCAAACCGGCTGTGAGCTGTCGTCGAAAACGTCGCCTAATATATATTTGGAATATAACAAAACGATTGGGTTAATAAATGACGCAGATGAAGTCGCGCGTATTAGTCAGTAAAAGCTAAATGTGAAAATTTAATTGTTTTATAATGTCTAGATTTTAGATCCTAGAATCAGAATTCAAGTATTATAATAGTAACAAAAAAATTATTGACTTGTGTGATTTATTTATACTTTTCCAAAGAATATAAATACTTTTGAATAAGAACATTTTTCCTAATATTCAGTATAAGAAAGTGAATTAAATCTGAATATTGATTATTACGTATTTATTATCTTTTAGTATTCTTTCTATTTTATATTTCTATACTACTCAGTATTCTGAATAGACACAGAAACTGTTTAGATTGCTATACATTTAAAAAATAACCAAATATAGTGACAATTACTGAAATACTCAAATTGATAATAGATCAATTTGAATACTAACAACTATAATTAACAACATATAAATGAATTAGTTAATAAATATAACCAAGAAAATTCAAAATGATTTGTGATAATGGCACTTTATCCCGGTTTTGAGTGAGATTTGAAATATTAAAGAGAAACGTGTCTATCCATAGCCGTAAGAAGATTAGGGGTACATTAATTATTAACTTTACCTAAATCTTATAGATACATCAAAATAAACTAAAGAATTGTACATTTAAAAAATGCCTATAGAGTAGTCCATGTTATCCTATATCCTAAGAATAACTGACAGTAATCATATTTATCTTCTGCAACCTTCAGGGTCTGCCTCGCGGGCCCTCTCCGCCTCCTCCTTCTGCGAGACGACCTCCTCGCAGAAGGAGGCCATCGCTCGCCAAGCCTGTTCGCTGCCGAGCATGGCCGAAACCACGCTCGGCAGCGATAAGTCCGCCCCACGGCCGCCGCCAGGATGCGGCGCTGCTCCCCCCACGCATGCATGTGTACCAGGCATGCGTGTCTCAATAACTCTTATGTGTATTTTGTGTCGGAAAATTTTTTTGAACTATTTCAGTTCGATACGGGTAAAAACAAAAAGAAAAAACCCATCCACTTTTTATGTGTAAGCGTGTGAGCGT
>MU161705.1:4367-36749 GCA_015888305.1 Antheraea pernyi
GATACACAATCTACGGTTGAATTAGCAGCAGCTTTCGACGTTAGCGTCATAATAATATTGGTCCATTTGCGTCAAATTGGCCAGGTAAAAAAGCTTGACAAATGGGTGCCCCATGAACTCAATGATCGCCAGCGTGAAGTACGCGTCGAGACGTGCCTTGCACTGCTCAACAGACACACAAATGAAGGAATTTTAAACCGCATTGTTACCTGCGATGAAAAATGGATTCTGTTTGATAACCGCAAGCACTCAGCAAGTTGGTTGGATCCTGGTTCAGCACCTAAACAATGCCCTAAACGAAAACTTACCCCTAGAAAAGTGATGGTCACTGTTTGGTGGTCTAGCGCCGGTGTGATTCATCACAGCTTCTTACCAAACGGGGTGAGCATTACTGCAGATGTGTACTGTGAAGAACTGAACACAATGATGGAGAAGCTGGCACATCTCCAACTAGCATTGGTCAATCGCTCGTCTCCACTGCTCCTGCACGACAACGCGCGACCTCATACTGCACAGCAGACGGTCTCCAAGTTGCAAGAACTGGGGTTGGAAGTTCTCCGTCATCCGCCCTACTCACCAGACCTTGCGCCTACAGATAGAATAGGTACTTGTGTATTAAATGCACCGCGCTCGCCGACCGGTACCGCGGTCAGCAGGCGTTATTTTTTTCGCAAGTTTAACCCAATCTAACCTAACCAAAATGACAGAGCAAGCAGTCGAGAAAAACAAGGAAATTCTATCTTAAACTCTATATCAACACATTTTCCACCTAAATCTTATTGAATTTTTTGTTTTTAAATAAAGTCTTTTGGAATATAAAAGTGTTTTAAAGCGCTGCATTTGTAAAATTAATGGGTGGGAGCAGCGGGAGAAAGGGGTAATTTCGCTTTGTTGAGTTGTGATGCAGAGTATTAAGCTCTTCTACTGAGATCTCAGCATGACTGACTTCTATGTGATGAGCATAGTTGTCCGTTCTGTATCTGTGTATCAAAACTTATTAATATATACAATATATATATATTGTATATATATATGGTGAGGATGGATGGATATTTGTTACTCTTTCACTCAAAAACTACTGAACAGATTTCGATGACTCTAGCAATGTAACTAGTAGTCATATAACAACATATAATACACAAATAACATACCAGAATTAAATATATGCTGTAATTTATAAAGATACTATTTGAATTATTGAGAAAAAAAGGGCAAATAAATTAAAAAAAAATAAGCTATCTGAGAACTATTTTAACCAGCGATGCATAAACCGTTAGAGTTAAACCGAGATAATGTAACATACATTATACAAAGATGTAGACGAAGTCACGGGCGGCTACGAATATATATATACATATATGTATAATTTGTAGCATACATATATAGATGATATCATGATAGAATGTTTATTTTTTTGTTTGAATGTTTATTATGTTTATATGTTTTAAATTTGAAATGCCAGAGTGTAAAACTGTAGTACAAAATGTATTTAATTATTAATTTCATTTACAAATTAATCACTTAAATTCAAAGAAAATAATATAACGGAATTCTAATAAAAAGTATTTGAACTGTTTAAATAATAAATCTTGATAAAATATGAAGAACTTCTACCAGCCGTATTATAATATTATTTTACGCGCGGATTTGAATACAATTTTCCCACAGTAAAATAGCAAATAACCGTAACAGCATTCAACGTGATTTTAAATTAAAACTTCATTCCATCACCAACAGGAACATTTTAATCTATTTCCTTTCCGTTTTATTTTTGAAAAATTCCACACTCCCAAAGCTCTGTCACCGACAGACATCACTTGGCGGGTGGTAGCGCGCGAAACCGGTTAACCGGATTACAACAACACTTTTGTGGTTTCATCCGGGCTTGCATGACAAACGTGTGTACATTCAAATTTCAAAATTTATCTTGTTTGTGTTGATGTTTGGAGGCGAATTTTAAACAATTTGCGGTTTAGAATCCGCCAATGTACATGAGTGCTAATGTAATTTTGTTTTGTTTTTGATCAGTTCGGGTCACGTTCTCTTCATTAAGTCAGCATGCTCCTTAAATTAAACAAATTGACATTTCTATATCCAAATATATAATAGAATAAAAATCCATGGTCATGATATTTGTCCACGATGAACTCCGAAACTACTAAACCGATTTACATGTAAGTTAGCATTTATGTATAATTTCGTTCAACTTGAGAGATGGTATAATTTATAATGTTATACCGTAGTAGCTTTTTGTCTTTTTATTTCTTTCTTATCTTTCTATTTTGCATCCGGTATATTATTGTATTGTGATAACACTGGAGTATGATCTATTTATGGGTTTTAAACAGAATGTGGTTGGCGGATCCACGCACGAATCCCTGCCACGTCACGCTGCTATTGAAAGACTCAAAGCAAAGTGAAAAGACACAACACAGATCTCGCGGCAGTTTTATAAACTCCAATAAGTTACTAAACGCGAACAACATAGCGTTATCGTGCGCCTTTACTGAACCTTTGGAAGTTCAGAGTCAAGAACACTACGACACCTCAGCCACTGGTCGATGGTGCTCTAACTGCAAATATATAATAGAATAAAAATCCATGGTCATGATATTTGTCCACGATGAACTCCGAAACTACTAAACCGATTTACATATAAGTTAGCATTTATGTATAATTTCGTTCAACTTGAGAGATGGTATAATTTATAACGTTATACCGTAGTAGCTTTTTGTCTTTTTATTTCTTTCTTATCTTTCTATTTTGCATCCGGTATATGTATTATTGTATTGTGATAACACTGGAGCATGGTCTATTTATGGGTTTTAAACAGAATGTGGTTGGCGGACCCACGCACGAATCCCTGCCACATCACGCTGCTATTGAAAGACTCAAAGCAACGTGAAAAGACACAACACAGATCTCGTGGCAGTTTTATAAACTCCAATAAGTTACTAAACGCGAACAAAACGCTGTCGTGCGTCTTTACTGAACCTTTGGAAGTTCAGAGTCAAAACACTACGACACCTCAGCCACTGGTCGATGGTGCTCTAACTGCACCAACGTAGAACATCAAACACATCACATAGGCAGGTAAATCAACACACATATTACTCCAACACCTGTTATATTGCAATATATAACATTTCTATGTGTTTACGAATTTATTATTTTACCTACCTATTACAGATATCACACCCAAAGGGCACACGCCTTGCCAAACTATTCATCACAATTTACAACACATCGCAAATATCCGGGCATACTTTTCCGGTTTCAGTAAATAAAACCGGGTGAGTATATCCTCCGGTGCGATTGGGAAGATGTCCCGACCCACGGATAAAATGTATTGCCGTTATAAAGCAGTCCGTATCCGGTGAGATATTGTGAAAGGATTTTGAGCCTTGAGGGTGACTACACGTATCTGTATTTGGGCCGCATACATTATTCGATATTGGAACCGGGTGATCGTGTCACATGAATTCCATGGACCGGGTTAATTTTGGCCTATTTCACGTCACTTTGTGTTTGCACGCGACATTAGTGACTCGGCAAACGCATAATGAAGGCAAATGACTACTAATTCATGTTTTTTTTAATATTCAATTCTACTTTTATTTTTGGCAATCAATCTTCCAAATTATCACTGGCCATATCGAGTAGGTTACAATATGACAAGTGTATTGCGATAACTTCAATGTTCTAAAAAGATAGAACTCCTGTTAAAACTCTCCAGGGAGTTCTTGTGGTATTTCAGAATTCATGCTCCATGATATTATTTTCCATCCACATCACTTGTGCACAATAATCGAACTATATTACTCAATTACTTTTAATAAACTGTCTTATAAGTATACTTATAAAATATTCACAAAAAAATCCTATTGTATTATACACAATAATATTTTCAAGTACAACTGTGTATAAAACATCGTATATACAAAATCTATAGATTAATTAGGAAGTGTTAAAAATCCGAGAATAAAAAGGGCGGCAGGCATCAGAACATCGGTAAGTACGACAGACAAACAACCGTTGAATTTCTACCTTACTTCGAGAAGTTGGCTACGACGGCCCGAGTTTATCTGTCGCCCGGTGAAGAGAAGAGCTCAACTGATTTATTGCAAATGAAACTCAAGCGACGCGCGACGAGCGACTAACCAAATAAATAAGAATACGCCTGTTGACGCTTGAATACGTTACGCTTGAAGGACCACATGTCACAGGAAGGGGTCGGATGATTCTTCCACAACTTCATAGTACAGCAAAGATAAAACGTTGCGAACATCTCTATCTATCTATATAAATAAAAATGAATCGCAAAATATATTGCTAAGCATAAAACTCGAAGACGGCTGGTCCCAGTCAAGTAATTTTTTATTTGATTTATTCCTTGAACTCTGAGTAAGGTTTTTATGGAGAGAAAAATTGGAAAAAAATCCAAGGAAAACCCTACTTTCAGTTTTCTTTTTCTGTAATAATCAATGCAACTTCAAATCGCTATTAGCAACTTGGACGCATCCGCTTTTTTATTTGACGCATGTCATTTTACCATTTTACTGCAGTTTTCTTTACAGTTTCTAAGTGGTAGAGCCACGCTGAAGCTAATAATGGTTTCAGCCTGAATGGGTCTGCTCGTCCGGAGTAGTAGCACCCTCTCATAGAAAACCGACGTGAAGTAACAGTGCTAGCATTATTGCGTTTCGTTCGGTAAGTGAGAGCGCCGATGGCCCACCTTCCCTTCCCTTACTCCCCCAAGACAGGCTGGCAACGCACTTGCGATTCCCCTGATGTTGCAAGTGTCTATGGACGGTGGTGATCAATTAACATCATGTGACTCACCTGTCCGTTTGCCTCCTATGATATAAAAGAAAATATATATATTTCGTTTTCTCAGTTTGTATTCTGGAAAAGCGAACAGTCTCTATGGGTTAGCATAGCAAATGTTCCATATATTGGTTGGTATGTATCTACTAAAAAGGTAGGCTAAGAAAAAAAACATATTAAGGCAAACGAAGTTCGCGGGGGCAACTAGTAGTATATATAATCCTTCTGTCCACTAGTAGTATATATAATCCTTCTGTCCGTGTGTATGTGACTGAACTCCTCTTAAACAGCTGGACAGATTTTTTATGTGTTCAGGTGGATTCAAGAATGGTTTAGATTTATAATTGAAACCGGTAGGTGGCGCTGCGGTTGACTTTTAGGATTTTATTATCAAGGCAGGATAACGTCAGCCAGTCCTACTTGTGATGTTCACAATATAATATGAAAATATACAACCTAGAATCTTCTTCAATCAAGCGGGTATCTGAGTCAAAAAGTATTTTTCAAATCGGATCAATAATTCCCGAGCAATGCAAATTCAAACTCACAGTACATTTTTTTTTTAACCCTCTATATGATTTTTGTATATCCTCAAAACTCATATGTAAACGTAACTATATCCATATTTAAATAACACATGCTAAATGCTTGCCAATTACACGAGCGACTGATCATGATATATTTTAAAATGTTACATAACAACCGACAATATCTTAAATGGATCCAAAATAGTACAACAATTCAAATAATAGCTCGTTTTATATGAAACCTCCAATAACTCGTCACTTACACCGACCGTGGAAGGTAGGAGACGCACACTTATGAATTTAATAAGACTCGACGAACAAATTATGAGCGGAACGAGCGAACTACGAGCGATAGCGGGCTCAAAGTTTATTAAGTATGCCTCGGTACGCGTCCCTCCGTATAATCCGGTTCCTAAATATGTTCCCGCCGCGCCGTATGACACACGGTAACTCGTTGCGTTGGCATCTCAAGAATCTTTTGGAGGTGAAGGACGTATCACAAGCCGTACGATCTTTTAGGGAGGGGCTTGAAATTTATTTAGGCTAACTGTGCCCGAGGCTACGCACACTTTTGTTATTACGAGCGCTCGTTTAATGATCGACTTCGACCATAGAGAAGACAAAACTTTTCCCAAATTTTATTGATAACACTTAAGCTCGTCAGTAGCCACTAAACAAGAAAAGAATGAAGAAAATCAGGTGAGAAACAGAGGAGGTTGATGTTGATGTCAACCGTTTCCCCACTGCCTATTTTATAGATTTGTTCGAACAGATCCAGGCATCGGTTGAAGGGCAACTTGATATGTATGTACCATTCTCATTTAATAGAGTCTAGTATTTTTTTAATTATTTTATTAACAATCATTGTTACATAAGCTTATTCTAAAAGAACAGTACTTAAATCATTGACTACCATGTACAATTAGTTAAGTAAACACAACTTACGTAAAGCATATTAATTTAAAATTGAATACATTTTTATGCTAAAAACGTAAATGAAGTTTAAAATAGTAAAAAAAACTGTAAATTAATCATTCTTATACTTGATTGAGTATTTAAATTTTGATAATGTTATGCGAAATACATCTACGTTTTTATACTTATACTGAAATCATGCTGAAGCTTATTCAATTCGTATATATGATGCGTATACGAACAAACATTTTAAGCATATAGTTATTTTACGTCATAAGTGGCAAACGAACAGATGGGTCACCTGATGTTAATTGATCACCACCGTCCATGGACACTAACAACACCAGAGGAGTCGCAAGTGCGTTGCAACCCTTGGGGGGAAGGGTTAGGGGGAGGTAGAGGGAGAGGAGAGAGGAGAGGGGAGGGGAGGTGGGTCTCCGGCGTTCTCACTGACCGAACGAAACGCAACACTGCAAGCACTGTTACTTCACGTCGGTTTTCTATGAGAGGGTGGTACTACCCCGGGCGAGCCGACCCATTCATGCTGAAACCAGTAATAGCTTCAGCGTGGCTCTACCACCATCAAGATGAACTATAAAGTAAGATAGTCATTTTAAACTTACGAATTTACATTCCAAAACCAGAGCTCTATACATTTTAATCGCTGAAATGCACAAACCTCTACTTTAAGACATGAACAATGCCTAACTGAAATGTAGGTTTCGAGGGCGAGTTATCTCACAGGCCAAATACCATAATCGGATTTAGTGTAAGCAAAGAGCAGTTACGGAGAAGCTAAACAAAAGCTGTTTTGACCCTGGAAAATGTGGATTTGTTCGATATTGTACTCAACGCAATCCTAGAAATCCTCTACGTGTACGTGTGTCATTGTTATGAATGCAATATGTTAAGGATATTACATTGGGTCGAGAGGTTACGCGGTAAGTCTATGCAAAGTTTGCTATCAAACTCTGTTATTTCAATGAACAACAAAGTAGTTGATTCTATAAAAAATACAAAGGTACAAATAAATACCAGCAAAGATAATATGCGGGTTGTTTTCGAAATAATAATCCATCAATTAACGTTTTATTCCCACGAAACCTTTTAAAATACATACCCATGTCTATAGTGCCACTCCCATACCTGCGGGACTAAACATCGGTTACTTATCGCGTCGAAAATTAACGTCAATTGTTATTCCAATAAAAACTGCCATTCCAGTTATTATGTTGCGTTTATCTTCAAACGGCCCGATAGTTCGTAACGCATGACGGTAATGACTTCTGACGCCTGCATTTATTGAAACCATAGACAAAAGTTCGTAGTGATTCGCACAGGTATGGGAATAAAATAACAGGCATATTTTTACACCTGTATCAATTCAATAGCCTGACATTAATGTCCGTTACACTGTTTTAATGTGTAAAAAACTGCCATTCCAGTTATTAAGTTGCGTTTATCTTCAAACGGCCCGATAGTTCGTAACGCATGACGGTAATGACTTCTGACGCCGGCATTTATTGCTACCATAGACAAAAGTTCGTAGTGATTCGCACAGGTATGGGAATAAAATAACACTCATATCTTTACAACTTTGCTCATGAAACGTGTTTTTTTCGCGGGATTAATTGTCAAAGATAAGTAAATCGATCTTTATGTGACTTTAACTGGCAGATATTGTCAGAAATGTCAGAGTATTATCTAAGCTATATATCACTCGGATTTTCTATAGAACCTAAACAGAGACGGTAAACTTTAGCAGACATAACTTAAAATCAATATAAAGGTTGTAGAGTCAACACAGTAAAGACAACATTAAAAAATAAATAAATGACGTACACTCCTCGTCAACCCTTTAGACCGCTATAAATATAGCTGTAAAGTTCGGACTTGCGCGTCATATAGTCAAGAGTTTAATACAAAGGAAGGTTATTATACATTATTACAGGAATATCAAATTCGCATTTATTTATCTTTGACTTGTATCGATGTTATACATATAATGTAATAATCTTCTTCTTCTTCTTACCCTTATCCCACATAAGTAGGGTCGGTACAACATGTTTGCCATGTTGTGGTATATGATTTGGCTTAATTTTTACGATCGGCCGCCTGCCTGACATCAACCATCCTTGGGATTATTTTGTTGTACCACTGTATTAATGATTATTATTATATAGTTACGAAGTCTGATGGGATCCTTAGCCTTACAATTTTTCTGTAGGCTTTAGCTTTGGTAGGTTATTTATAGTGTCACTTTGAGCGGCACTGAACTTTTACAGTATAATATTATTTGCACAACGATGACGATATGTTATCATCACCTAACCTGAATAACAAAGATCCGTTCACAAAAAAGGAGTAGGACAGCTTGAAAGTGAAAGTATCTTAAAATTATAAAAGATAATTAGTACTTTAAAGATGCATTTCATAAGGCTTTTGGATATAACACTGCGGTCGATCTACAGAAAATTCCAATTTTAAGTATAAAATTTTATAAAAAAAACTAGCCCAGCGGACGTTGTCCTGACTTGATAATTTTAAAAAATCCTAAAAGTCATGCAGTCATGCAGCGCCACCTACCGGGTCCAATTGTGAATCTAAACCATTCTCGAGTCTACTGGAACATGCACACAAAATTTCATCAAAATCGGTCCAGCCTTTAAGGAGGGGTTCAGTGACATACATACGTATAGAAGAAATTTATATATAAAGATTTGTAAAACTAAGTATATAATTAATAACCTAAGAAGTTCAAACGAAGTTGCTCAATTTTGTATATAAAAAAGGAGTCACCACTATTGATCTATTTTACTGACTCAGTTTTTAGACAGCGGTTCTTTTTAAGTTGATTATATATATATATAAGTTGCCATGACCATTTAACATCAAGTTGACCTGCACGTTTTTTGAGTTCGTGATAAACAAGAACCCAGGTACGATTCAATTCATACAACTGTATGTCTTAAATTTCTCGAAAAAAAAACCCACTCATAAAGCATTTTGCATTAATATCGCTATCAACGATAATTAAAACAGATAGTAAATTATCTATGCCTATGCACACACTAAAAAAAAAAGATAAAGGAACGAAACATGCAAGAGCCACATAACTGTGCTCAACTAACCGTTCACGATAAACGGGGTTGCCACAGTGAAAATATTCCTGAATACGGATTTTCCTAATTATGTAATATAAACAATGTTACGAAATATTGAATGACACTTCTATAATTATAACTTGAAACCGACCACTGTTTCACAACACAAATCAAAAAATCATAGACATAAGCTCCTATTTATAAAGACTAATCTGTCCCTATTAAAAGTAATGCTTTTTAAACCTACTCGCGTACAAGTATCCTCTTTATGAATTCAAAGAGTCACAACAAAGTTATTTATTAGTCCGGTCAGGCTAAGGTTAGTCTAGTATAACAGGTTGCGTGTTCAATAAATTAAATAATAATTTCTCAAATTATTCCATAATGAGAGCTATAAACTAATGTCGTATAATTTTAAATATACAGTAAAGAATGGAACAACTAATGTTACAATTAACATAACATTACCACTTTTTTTAAAACCTACCTTATTAAATCCACAGATAAATATGTTCTTAAGAAAAAAAATTAAATCAATTCGCAACTGTAGTAATTTTAGACGACTTTATTTGTAAGAGAATTGTTCTTGAAGTGAAATTTCTTATAAGAGGACTTTGAAATTCTGATCGGCAACCTTTTTGTGTGACGAAAACACTATGTCGTGTAGTGTTGAATACACCGAAGTTAAGCAACGTCGGGCGCAGTCAGTACTTGGATGGGTTACCGCTTGGGAGCACTGCGTGACGTTGGCTATTTGTTATTGTTTTTTTTTAAATAAAACGACGACGTATCCTGGTTTTGTTTATTTATATTCTAGAAAATACTAAATATTATAATAATGTATACAACAATAGTAAATACAACTACTTACGACATATCGATTCATGTTTTGCTATGATATATTTACGACAAAATATACACGTTTAGATGATTATATGAAAACGTGCCATTATCCCTTACTCCTGAATTAACATCGGCATTTTTATTATAGGTCCAAATGGACCATTTGGCGATTTGATAGTTCTTGGCGATTTCATTTATTTAATGTATAAAAGACAAAATATCATAGTGAACCGGGCAGCCCTAACCGTGCACATAACCAATGCAATATCGACAAGCGAACTTGCCAACCGGTCTACTCTGTTGCAAACTGAACCGGTGAATACCTTAAGGCCAAAGCTTTGCATGGTAACGGACGCCAAGTTGCCTCTGTCATATAAGATCCTTGAAAACATTTACTTATAGCAAAGAAATTCAAGAAATGTTTTATTAAGCGCTATGTTGATGTATAAAGGAAAGTTTATGACCACAGAAAATGCTTTTGCTTTTCGTGGCAAGTCCTATAGGCCGTGTGTTATTTTGATAAAAAATAAACATATTGTTATACTATTTTTAATGTTCTATGCTATTGGCCTGACGGGCTTTCACAGCATCACCGTACTACATCACGTATTATAATAGTACGTTACAACATCATACATACCATGATATAAGTAACTATTTCGTTTTGTACACCAGACAACTTATGTAGTAAATAGTTACGATAACTAAGTTATACCACCATATTTTTATCTACAACTACTTGCGTTATTTTATCCCGATAGCGATTTACCCTCAACAATTTCAATAAAATTCTATATAGAGTAACATAGAAGTTGTATAGATAATTCGAAATATAAAACACAAAACGCTAATTTTGTATCATCTCAAAACCACCCTACAACGATTGAGTAATTAATTATAATTTAATTAAAGAGATCTATTATGTACAATATTAAAAACGAACAATTGAAATATGTATAACGAATTGAAAAAGGTAATATTTATTTTGGATTTACTTGTGATCATCCGACATATGCATAACATTGCAATAAGGACATTAGTAATGGCAGATACCAAATAGAATGAAACGAACGAATACAGCAACAATATTATTTTATATTTCAAACCAAAACTTTGTAATTTTTTTAAGAAACGTAATAGACCAACTCTATTAGAGATCAATAATAAACAAAATTACTATTATACCTATAAATACATACATAAAAGGTTATGGTACCTTAAAACTATGTAGCGACAATCGTTCAAACAAATATGTAGATTACTACAATGACTCTGCCATTAAAATAGGTCGTGTGGTTTCCCTAAAAATCGCGTATTACGAGAACAGAGAACCCATCTATTTATGTTAAGGAAGCCGACAGCAGCGTTATAATAATTGCGATAAGTTCATTGTAAGCTACGTGAAAAACTCCGTGATAATCCACTCTGGACTTTGATAACTAAGAAATACGCTTTGGATTTGTAATTAAAACTCATGAAACAGCAAAAAGCGGGGAGGTAAATGGAAGGGTCCTCTAAATAAATGGCGACGAGGAAAAGCTGGCTCCGAGAACGTACAACGTCCAAACTAAATTACTTTTGAACAATTTGCTTTCGGACAATGTTTTATCTGATAAATGCGGCTGAAATGAACACTTGTTATAGAGTTTTTGTAATATCTAATGTAGAATTTAACTCAAAATCATCGTTTGAAAAAATTTAAGATACTACCGTCCCAAATATTCACGTAATAAATATTTGCAATAATTAGCTACCGATTATATCCGATAAGTAAAAGAATATCAAAGATTTGGTATTCCTTAATGCAATTTTGTGGGTTGGAGAATCAAACTTAGATGGGATAAACATCAAAAATAACGATTATAAATAATAAAATTCTAGCGTTTATATTTGTCCGATTTTATTTTCAAAACCACAGAACATGAAACATTTACTGGTAATTAGAAAGCTTTACACAGTATTATATCACAGATATCACGTTTTTCATCGAAGTTGAATCTATCGAGTATAGTATCTATCGAGATACTAAGTCAAATTTAATTGAGGTAATGTGAAACCGACAAAATATTTAAAGGGTTACAATTTTACTAAAAGATTGTGAGTCGCGGCAAGCGTGGCAGATGTGTGGCAGATGTGAAACATTGAAATTATTTCGTACAGGCATAAAATAATAATTTACGACAGGAAATAAATATGGCATAATCAAAAATAAAATGTGAAGATTAACAAAAAAATATGACTTTATTCAATATACATTTATACTCATTTAATACTACAATTCTAATTTCCAAAAATAGTGTTTAGGCACACCAACAGGCGGTCTGAACCGCCGCTATAGATGTGTCATATCAAATAGCGTGACGACGCACGCGTTTGCAACGCGTCGCCACGCCAACAGTCGGTCTAACACGCCGCTATAGATGTGTCACATCAAATAGCGTAGCAATGCATGCCGTTGCAACGCGTCGCCACGCCAAAAGTCGGTCTAATCTGCCACTATAGATGTGTCACATCAAATAACGTAGCGACGCATGCCATTGCACGCGTCGCCACGCCAAAAGTCGGTCTAATCCACTGCAATATATATATTTCATATCAACAACATCACAGCCTGCAATTAATACAGCTAAAATATATAAACAAAAAAACATTTTTAAGGGAAATACAGTTTAAAATAAAAACACCTATGTACAATATACCTATACTATGCACATAAGATCTTTTATAAGGTATACACAAGGCGTGTATTATAAATTAGATCGGAACGAGCTCCACGCTCGCTCGTTGACGTTTACACAAAATGAAGTTTGATCCTGTTTTTGTCACGAGCGGTGATACTATTTATGAAATCAAATCAGACCTTGAAAAGATTGGATGTTTCACTGCAAATGGAAAGATATTTCGATGGGATACTATGGACTTACGGAAGGTCTCACAATGCCCTGTGACAAACGAATATTTATGAGATTTCCTGCGAGGACACAGGCGACAGTAAGGAGGACCTATCGTAAGGGACGGGAGCATTTATTATCAGGTTCTCTTGCAAACTATACTTTTGTTCTATGCCTAAAATCACGTCTACAAAATTCTTTGTATCATTTTCATAGATTTTTATTATACTTCCATATAGTAACCAAACAATATCATTACATATGTAGTGATATAGAACAAAGTCCTCTGCCACGTCTGTGTCTGTCTATGTCTATCTGTTCGCGATAAACTCAAAAACTACAGAATGGATTTTCATACTGTTTTCACCAGTAAATAAAGTTATTTATAAGGATGGGTAGGTATATAATTTGTCAATGTTTTTTTATTATCAGGGCAAGACATCGTCCGCAGGGCTCGCTAGTTAATTTATAAGACTAGTTTTAAAGCTCTAAATGGGGATGAGAGGTCATTGATTTGCTTATTTTTGATGACATAGGGGATCTCGGAGGTGTATCAGCAATATTTATTTATTTAACCAGAACAGATTTAAAAATACTTGTATAGATGTTTATGTAAGCATGGGAGAGGTTACTTACTTTGCATTGCTTACTTTTGCTGGCTAGGGGGAGGGGGCGGCCAGAAATTACAAAAGTCTGCTTACGTAATATTTGAACAGAAGGAAGAAATTCAAAGCGTATTTATTATCTTTTTTTTATATATTATAGGAGGCAAACAAACAGACGGGTCGCCCGATGGTAAGTGATCACCGCCGTCCATAGACACCAGCAACACCAGGGGAGTCACAAGTGCGTTGCCGGCCTTTTATAGAAATATACGCTCGTTTCTTAAAGGTTTGCATTTCATAATTGTTTGGAAATACCGCCGCTGGGAGTCGATTCCACAAGGTCGAAGTACGAGGCAGAAACGACCTTGAAAACCTCACCGTGGAAGACCTCCACTCATCCAGGTGGTGAGGATGAAATTTTAGTTTTTGGCGAGTAGTACGATGGTGGAAATTAGCGGCAGGTATAAGTCCAAACAACTCCTCTGAACACTCACCGTGGAAAATGCGATAAAGAACGCAAAGAGACGCGATGTCCCGACGCAGTGCCAATGAGTCGAGCCGTTCGGATATTACCTCGTCGCCGACGATTCGAGCCGTTCTGCGCTGGATGCGGTCAAACGGAAGCAGTTGATATTGAGGCGCTCCAGCCCAAAGGTGAGAACAGTATTCCATGTGTGGGCGCACTTGCGCTTTATAAAGTAGAATCTATCTAGTATCTATCTAAATACAGCAACAGTGTAATTCAGGCACACAAACCTTATTGTGTCTATTTTTTTATAGCTGTCGAACAATCTCAATTTCAAGACACTCGTTAAAGATTACACCGGCCGACAAATGAAAACTTTTTGTACGTTGTTTTGGTTTGAGTGAAAAATAGCACTAATTTATAGTATTTTGAATACAAAATTACCTACATAATTACTCTATCACTCATAACCTTGTAATGGTTGAAACCGAAGCATACTTAGGAGTAGTGACACCCCCTACATTCCATCAAATACGAGCAATAGTTGATAAATGAATTTTGCATCGCGTCGCCTTCAGCAACGGAGTGCAGCTGCGGTATTCAATTTAATTTTTCCAACAGAATTTATATTTCCTTGAAATGAGAATCATAGTGTATAAACCTGGATATAACAAGTTGCATTAAAATTATAAGATTTAAATTTAAAATGTTGTAAGAAAATTATTTATCCCGAGTAATAACTATAGTACTTACCTATTTATAGCAACGATTACTCGTCCAGTGGTCGACCTTCGTCCATAGAGAAAAAAAACTCTTTCCATATTTTTTACTGATAACACTACATACTGATAGCTACAAAACAAAAGAAAATTGGCTTTCAAACAGAGAAGGGAAATATTCTTAACCGTTTCCGCAGTGCGTATTTATTTATAGTATTATTATTGAGATAAAGAGATCGCGTGTTTGTACGCGATAACATCTAGAAGTGACTTGGACAGTTGATTCATTTATAAGCATATTTATTGAGGAAGTTTTCAACGTATCTAACACCACGCTATGATTATTTTTTTTATATCAAGAGTAGGCAAACGAACACATGGGGCACCTGATGTTAAGTGATCACCACCGTGCCATAGACACTAGCAACATCAGGGTAGTCGCAGGTGCGTTGCCAGCCTTTTTATGGTGGGGATATGATGAAAGGGGAAGGTAGGGGTGCCTCCGGCACTCTCACTGACCGAACGAAACGCAACAATGGAAGCACTATTACTTCACGTCAGTTTTCTGTGAGAGGGTGGTACTACCCCAGACGAGCCGATTCATTCATGTTGAAACCAGTAATAGCTTAAATAACTTTAGCGTTGCTCTACCACCTACCAAAACTTACCGATATTTAGAAATAAACAATATTTTGTGACTTAAATATCCGAGACAACTGATAAAGGAGCCATATTAGATTTTAAAAGTGCAATTAGCATTGCGCCTTTTATTTATCTTTGAAAATAACATACATAAGCCAAACATAAAAGATTCCGAACGTTATGTAGAAGTGTTTCCATATTAATTTTTGATCCCTTATACAGATGTATTACTATATAAAATAACCGTAAATCAATTAACAAGATGCACCGCTTCAAGCCGTTTCAAATGGTGCAGTAACCCGTGCCTAAATACTTACATGTAATTAATAAAAAGCGTTCTTAAAAAACTAAAATACTCACGCAAGGACTTCATTCACGCGCTTCACACAACATCCATGAAAACATTTCATACATTTTTAAGCTACAAAAATCCAACATTTTCCCCGGCTGTCGAAATTAAAACCTCTCGGGGCAACTTTTTCATTCGATGTAGCAAAACTCTTTCGAAACATTGAAGTAGTTTGCTGACACTTTATGGAATGTTGTATTTTTTCCGGCATTTTTCATCACACTGAGAGCCGTTCAGAAAGAGAGCTTGTTTTTTATTCACTCTAATTGAAGTGTACAGTTAATTTTGCATGATTTTAACGCGTTAAAACTGTTTAACTTAAACGCTCTGGTCACGTGATTAACATAACTTTCCAGTTTACTTATGCTAATAGAATTATAAGTTATAAGTAACTTGTGACACGTTTGGCGGTTATAGGGTAAGCATGTCGTATATAAACTTTATCTCAAGTTGGCAATCGATCCTACTTCTGACAACGAAGCTATTAGTTACTTTAATCTTTTTGTGTTTATAATTGTGTTATATTAAACATACATTATGTACGTATATATTTCTCCTTAATTGTCGTCTTAACTATTTAGATTGCAAAGAAATTAATCCTAAAGTAATTTATATAAACTCCGAGTATGTAGTTGAGAAAATAGCAGAGTTATATTGAAAATCGAAGAAAACCATTAATTTATTATTTCCGACATTAAAAAACAAACAAATATGAAATAAAACATTTTTTACCTTGCTTACTTTGGATATGATATATGTTTCAGTCCACCTTTATCCACCATATCCACCTTTTCAATAAAAAAAAATGTGCTTTAATAGCTTAATGATTTTAAAAGTTGTAACAAAACAATGTTTTTCTATATATAGTGTATTAATAATTTTTATATTTTAATTGATTATAATTAACAGGAATATAATTATTTCTTCATAATTTCGAAGTCTTAACTTACTCTATCTTACTTACTGTTTTTATCCACATTTCTATTTTCATTAACTGTATATTTGTAAAATTACTTATAAAATAACTTATTTTGATGAAAGCTCTAATTAACTAGAGTTTAACCCAATTATTCTACTACCTATAATATCCGTTAAGTATACCAATTAAACTGTATTATTGTTGTTGATCCATTTTAAACTAATCCTTACATCCTTACTAATATCATATATGTGATAGTGAGTTTGTTTGTTACGCTTACACGCCGCATCTACCGAATTGAACATCGTGAAATTTTGCATAGGTACACATTTGTCATCCAGAGAAAATGTACCGAACCCGAGGGATAGATCAATTCTACATTAACGCGAGGAAAGCCACGGGCAAAAGCTAGGATGATAGTAGTTTGAGAGGTTATCGTTCTAAAATAAATAAGAAGTGATATCTAATCCTTGATAGTATTTCGGTCATTGCCGTGACACTTGCGAGGAATGAGTGCGGGGTGAATACGTAAAGGGGAGGATGTACGTGTCAGCCAACTGACGGGGTTTGAATGAGTCACACTCAAGTGTGTTTACTTTAACTGAACCGTACAAAATCACGGTGTCATCTGACACGATTACACCGCCCGTTAACAATTGATGTGAAACATTTAAACATATATTTCTAGAAACTTCTAAATATCATATGACAACACGAATATAATAGTCATAGCTGCGGTTCTGTTGTTAACCCTTCGACTGTTTTTTTAAGACTCAGATCTCAAAATGGCGGATCAAGTTTTTAAATATATAGGGCATTTTTTTTAAATTATAATATTTATTCGGCTGAGTGTCTTAAGCCCTCGCCTTAGTAGTCCGATGAAGCTGTTGCTAGCTAGGTCAATAGCGGAGTCAGTTCGAAAAAAAAAATTTAAATTTTATTACATAAATTATTATTGTTCAATTTTTTCAAATTTTGTAATAAATACGGTATTTTCTTAAAACTTATGTTGCCAAGATCAATATTAATTTGATGGAGTTTAATCCATTATGGTTTTGGATAGTTTAGAGGTTAAAGAAATTCCTTTCCTTAATTACGTATTTCGCAAGAGCAAAATAGTCTTCCCTAAATTAACAATTCTACATATTAATACGTGAAGAACAAAATGTTGAACTCCTTAAGCTCATAACGAAGAAGGCCGAGTGTGAGATTTGGCGTAGTTAAAATTTATATAATCTGTGTTGCAAAATAATTAAATTAGATTAAATAAAACATTTATTGCTTACCTTCATACTTTATCTTAAAATTTTTTTAATTTAATTTTTTAATTAAAACACACTTTAATAACCTCACCATTATACTTAAAGAAAATAATGATATACGGACAAATTTCAAACATTGGACAAACTCTAAGTATATTTATATACCAGGCATTATATCAATTATACTTAGCCTAGACTTCATTGTATGAAGATTTTGATATTTATTCTTTACGAATGCACGAAGAGCTTTTATTATTTTTTAAATTGTGAATCGCATTGTAGACATTGTTAACCTTAAAATAAAAAAAAAACAACAAAAAAAGTCTCGTTTTGGCTTAACTGCTGTGATGAACAATATTCGCCTTTAATCGCATTTAGTACAGAGGCGGCATAGTCGTTTCGTTGCTAATGTTCGGATACCACTAATTAATCAATTTAAGTGACCACTATTCCGAATACACTAAGCGCTATTCCCTATACACTGTTAAAGAAAACCGAGAAGAAATCCGAATACTATAATTAAAAAAGGAATGCATCTACAGTACCTCAAAAATCCCTCGGCAGCAGCTCAAGCCTAGGTCCGTTCCCTCGGCGTGGAGCCCTCGAGTACCCTGCTCGCGCGATACAGTGACACAAAATCTTACATCACTGCGACAACATTACACATATCACCTCCACACACGTGCACGCATACATGCTTACACATGCAGGTCGAAGGGTTTTATTTTTTTCCCCTTATCAAACTGAAATTGTTTAGAATATTATCCGATACGAAATATGTATAAGGGTTGTTGAGGTATGTATGCTTGGTACACATATATGTTTCAACAACTCATATATGTATGAATAGTTAGCTTAGATTAGATTAGCTCAGATAGGTCGCGAATTGCATGTATCAGGCAACAGCCAAAGCCGAGGTGTACCGCGCACCCTTGAGCTAGTTGTCAAAGTAAAATCGGCTGAGTGCCTAAAGCGCTCGCCTTAGTAGTCCGGTGAAGCTGTTAAGACCTTGCTTGGTCAATAGCGTAGTCAGTTCGAAACAAAAAAAAACTTCAAAAATGTTATATTCCAATGTGAAAAAAACATTATTAAAACGGGTATGCCTTCTTTAAAAAATTCTAGCCGGCATAATAAAACACATGTTTTACCAAAATATAATAATTTCATAAATCAACCGAATGAACTAAACTGTTAGGGAGTAAATATTATGACGTAACCACAAAGACCGACAAATGGATTAAAGTTACATCCACTAGAATCGTATTATGCCGGAAAACCGTCGCCATCTGTATGACTGCTAAAATGTTATTCGTCCCTTTCTGTGGTTAAGTATTTCCTTTAATCTATATAATGAGTATCATAGTGTATTTATATTATGTATGTACTTATTCGTTATCTGAACTCCATGACAAGTATAGTATTTTGTAGTATATTTTCCTTACAGCAAAAGCTTTCCGCAATTCTTCTACGATTTTCCGCATAAACAATATGCCAGGGCAACGACATAGAGACTATAAAAGCATGATGTAATCCATGATGACGTCACCTACATGATTTAATCGATCAATCACCAAGACCACTCGAGTATCTTTAATAAAAGTCCGACGACCCAAACAACAATGCCTCGTGTCTATTCGTCGTCAGCCAGCTTTTAAGGCATCCAGTCAAAGTAGACAGCCAATAGTAATCAAGATTGTTAGGATCGACTAACATTACGTGCCAATAGTATTTTAAAACGGGTAAATAGAAGGAATTACGGACCAATACTAAGAACGTAAGTTAACAATGTGATTTCAATAATCCCACTGCTATATAACGTACAAAATATTATAAAACAATGCCCTCGGTCGCTCGTGATACATAACACCGGAGGAGTCCCTACAATCTAGATTAAAGTATTAAATTAATTGGCACACCATAAATGGACTGCTTAAAGACCAAAGGGGTTTAACAATGGCCACAATGTACCTTCCAAAATCGTACATCTTATGCAATATAAACTTCTAGCCGTTTTCGTCCACAGCGGTTGCTACAACTCCGACGCTCGTACGCTTTCACACGGCTAAGCCGGTTTTCTTGCCAAAAGATGCGTGCACATTGTGCACAAGTGAGAAGACAAATCTCGTAGGTATAATTGATTGCCTCTGGTGGTCGGCCATTCAATATATCTCATCTATGTATCTCGTCGAGTGAAACACGTCGATGTTCTTCGTAAATTTGCACTCTATTTGCCACATGAGCGCTCCTTTTTGGACCTTTAGCTGCTAGTTTCACACTTTTTTATGTGTACGACACACTACACTTATAGATTACACAATATAATAAATGGTGTATAACACGATTCTAATTGTCTTTGTATAAAATCAAATCAAAACTATTTTATTCAATTTAAGTGCCCAGAATGTGTTTATGAAAATCAAAACTACAACCGGTTCGGAAAACAACCCCAGTCATCGAGAAGAACCGGTAACTCGATCTGGTTTATATTTTCATGATACATATTTTTACAAACATAGATAGTTACATTTACTTTTGATGGATGCACAGTGGAAATGACACCATTTCCAAACATCACCATCGTTCACATATTGATTCACCCTATCCGGCAAATCGGTAATGTTCTTTACGAACTTGCTATAGAATCTAACACTATTTACCTAAAAAACTATTATTGGTCTTAGTGAGCCTGAAACATGGAATTACCAATTTATAATTAATCCAAGAATTCATACAAACAAGGCATAGGCGAGAAGTTACACTTTAAAATTTACATATAAATGTACATACGGGTGTTAATATACAAAGGAAAAGTGAAACAATAGCTGAAAGGAAACGCGCGTCGGACGTAATTCTGCCAAAAATAACGCTGAATTGAGTGTCCTTAAAAGGTGTCTTTAAAATTGCTAAGAGGCCGCGCTTACAATGAACGATGAACTGTCCTTTTTAAGGGCAGTAGCGGTAATAATTTGTGGTCCAAGTGGCAATCTAACTGAAGTTTTGAACTTTATCTACAAATATCCTGTATAATAACTATGAGAGCGAATGAAGTAAACTGAATATTCCTTCTAATGACCCGAAACATTAATAACAATCTATGACGTCAAACGTTATTACATATGGCATTGAAATATCGTTTTACGTCATTCAGTTATAAATTATTTCTAAATGTACATTTTCCAACATTTGAATCAATATATATGACGGAGAGCCTACAAAAATGCTATGTTCAGCGACACGCAAAAGTATGTATAGAATTCGACCATTTTTTTTTTGGTTTTACTTCATTTGCACACTGTCCTTTCTTTAAAAAAAATGTGACGATATCTTCATTTAATATATGGTTGTTAAAGTTTTAATGAAGTACAATGTTTATAAACGCGTAGTACAGCGATGTGTGAAGTTTGGAAGCGGTGCGCATGCGCAGAAGAGAGGACGTAAACGGCTAACATTTTTTACGATAATTGTTTGTAAGTATAGTAGTGTATTTCTATTTTTAAGTTTATTTTATAATTTATTGTTTTGTACATGAGAGACAATAAACAACGCAGACGAAGGCAAAGGTATCAGCTAGTGTACTTATAACTTCTCAACGATTCAAAAAAATATATTTTGTTTTTCAAATACTTGAGTCGTCTGTAGAGTTTTTGTTTTTGTCTGTCGATATCAGCTGAATTTATAATTATTGACCTTCACAAAATCTGCTAGACTAAGGTTCTAGCTTTATTAAAACTTCTATTGTGAGTATCTTTGTTTTGTTAAACAATACATCTAAAATAACTTTGTTCAATTGGACCAGGCCCCCTAAAACGTCCACTTCACACGCGCCACATAATTGCGCTCCAATCAGGTCCCCCGTCTGACCCGAAACGTCTATTGTTCGCTTACGAAAATTCTTCACGATTCACCGATTTCTTTACATCGCCAGTCAAGAATCAAATTCGTAATGAGAACAATTATAGTATAGGTAAGTTTCCGTAAGTTAAGATGTAAGGCAAAATAGAATAATTAATATTTTAGGCTTAAAACGAGCCTTTGTAGTGTTTTATTTACGTTCTTGAAATCCAGTTTTTTTAATACTTCTTAATAGAATTTCTTTTATAAATTCCCTTTGCTATTCAGATAATGTTTTTTGCTTCTACAAAGAGAATTTTTTTTCAAGGTAATTAGCATTTTTTTAGTTATACGAAACTACCAGTGTAGCAATCGTTTTCTCTGATGAATTAGAGTTATCGATATGTCAACTTTATAAAAAAACAAGTAGCTATCCGTGACTTCTTCTGCCCTTGTATCTTAATAAAGGATTATATTATGAGACTTTTTATAAATTAAAAGCACCCTAAATGACTGCTTATAAAATGTTATTTCGCAATTTTATATGCCAGTGAAAGCTCCGTCAAAATAGGTCTAACCATTTCGGACATTAGCTGGACAAAAATTAAAAAACCTTTTTTTATTTAAATATCTATATCCATCTTGTAAAGAGCTGTACACACTTAAATGTTGTTTATTTTTAGAAACGTCTTTTCATAAACAGAAAAATCGATATAAAAGATTTTATTTAACAGATTACAATTTAAAGAGTTCATTATTGAAACTAAAAGAACAAGCATCTACGCAATGTCAGTCAACCATAAGATAAGTGTATTGTTGGTGAATTTATGTGGACTTAGCTTTACTATTAATAGCCTATTCGCCTGACAGGTCAAATTACTACGCGATATCATCAAAGTACCACGCCCCTCTACAAACTAATGCGGTTGAACAGGGAAAGGGTGGTCACTGTACTTTATCAACCTTATTTACTTTTATAAAAATAGAGTTCAATAAAAAATTATATGAAACGCTCCATACTTAATTTTTTTATACTTTATATGCGAGCGATTAACTACAATTTCAAAAGTTATATCTCTCCGATAGTTAATTGGAACATAAGATATATTTCTATGAGCTTTTACTGAAACCTGAATAATCTGTGGCAACTATACATATTATTTTTATAGGTGCTAGAGCCACGCTGAATCTGTTACTGGTTTCAACATGAATGTGTCGTCTCGCCCGGGGAACTACCACCCTCTCACAGAAAACCGACGTGAAGTAACAGTGCTTGCATTGTTGCATTTCGTTCGGTCAGTGAGAGCTCCGGAGGTCCACCTGCCCTACCCTTCCCCCTTTCCTTCATCCTCCTCTCCCCAAACACAGGATGGCAACGCACTTGCGACTTCCCTGGTGTTGCAAGTGTCTATGGACGGCGGTGTTCGCTTAACATCAGATGGCCCATATGTTCGTTTGCATCCTATGATATAAAAAAAATGCATAAAATCCAACCACAGGCTTACTTCGAAGAATCCCAGATCGTTATCAACCGTATAAATATACTCGTTGACTAAAACAATGGTCTTTGTAAGCTTGCAGGACAACATTAATGATTGGATCCTAGTTACTCAACGATTACTGCTGTTCTTTACCCAATAGATGAATGATACATACAGATAAATTGAAGGATCAAGTACGTATATAGTTTACAAAGTTTTAAAGCGAGGATGGCTTAATTGATAGCGTGTTGGGACACCGTGTCGATGGACGTAGGTTAGAATCCTAGCAACTGAATCGGAGCTCTCGATGAAGGAAATCATCGCGATGAAACCATAGCATGGTGGTAGGGCCTTTTCTAAGTCCGCCTGGCTAGCTACCACCCTCGAGTTAAGCATCTGTCGCCAAGCACCAGCCCCCCCTGGGTACAGCGTATTTACCATCTCAGATCACCTCGTCCTTTAACATGAGGTGCGAATGTGATCAAACGCTTATAGCTATAAAAAAAAAAAGAATCGCGTGAAACTATCACTAACATAACCGAAGTGCCATGTGCGCCTAGAATATAGAACAGTTAACAATGTGCGTATACTTACGGCCATACAACGGAGAGACGTTAAAAGCTGCACGATCTGAAGCAAAGAGAAAAAAATTTGCTAAAGCATTACATTGATTTAAAATTTTTACATAATATAACGCATCGCCTGAAGCGGAAATATTGAAGCCATTATTGATTAAAAATCCTTCTGCATAATAACCACGTTAAGCGTTTGCATAGTTAATTTTTTGCACTACGCTACTTACATATAGAGCAACACAGTAATCAAGTATTTGCACTTATTTTATTTACTATTCGAACACTACCGACCCAAGTATTCGAGTTTTTCCAATAAATCATAAACACAGAACAACTATGTCCATGCGTGACCACGTGAAACTTGGTCATTCATATAACTGGAGAAGACAAATACTAACATTTCGTTTTTAGCAAAACCCTCAGGTTCTAATGTAAATTCTATGCGAGGATCAGGTTAAAAAAAATCGAGGCAGTCATAAACACTACCGACAGAATTGAAAACTCTAAACAATAGAATAAGTGTGTACTTTATTAAATTTTTTCACGAGTTACACTAAAATTAAAGGTATAAAACCTTCACGGTTATCGGTCGAACGGTGTTACAATTTATCAATCTCATAAATACATAGTGACATACATTTTAATGTATATATAAATACGTCGTTTGTTTACTTATCTGATGTTTAATGCACGGGTTCAACTTTTTTTTACATTTATTCAACGAAATAAATTCGAGAAAGGAAGCAAAGACACTGATATCTCGGGCACGAATAGACGAGCCGCACAAAACGGCCCGAACGCCGGATGTTTGGCCCCGAGTCATAAAGATAACATTCCACTGCGCGGCCAGATTTCGGTTGTACTTTCATAAATTGCGCAGTTGGAATCATACAAAGGCGAATTATATACGATAAAGTTTTATAAATAATAAAAAAAAAACGAAAAAGAGAAATAACTCGATGGAAACAAAAAGGGGAAAGTTTAGGGTGAGTTTTTCGAGGGATCCGGAACTTGTATGTAAACTTAGGGGAAATTCAACAACTTGTGAATCGCGCCAGCTACGTTGCTTGTCAGTTTAATATATTACAACTTATTTCGCAACCAACGACAGCGTTCATACGGCAGATATTTACTAGTTGTTTTTACTTTCAACCTTTTAATTAACTTATTACTACCATGGAATAACTAATAAACACCTATAATAAAGGTTACACTTGTATGGAGTCACTCTTTCTATATTTATATATTAGACTGCCCTAGTGTAAATCATGTGGTGTTCCGAATAAATAAATAAGTAGCTAAATACATAACTGTGCTGAGTTGAGTTTGTATACATAAAAGTGTATATTGAATATGAAGAGGCAGATTGAGTAACGTATAATTTAGCATAAGCATGTTACTTGATTAGACTTTCCAGCATTATATAGCAAGCAATAATCTATTCATCTCCGAAAGCGATCATTATGAAATTTGACATACGCATTGTCTAAGGATATACATAATTGTAGGTGGTAGAGCCACACTGAAGCTATTACTGGTTTCGGCATGAATGGGTCGGCTCTCCCGGGGTAATACCACTCTCTTACAGAAAACCGACGTGGAGTAATAGTGCTTGCATTGTTGCGTTTCATTCGGTCAGTGAAAAAGCCGGCGGCCCAACTTCCCTCCCCTTTTCCCCACTCCTCCTTCTCCCAAACACAGGCTGGCGGCGCACTTGCGAACAAACTTGTGCACACTCCTCTTGTGTTGCAAATGTCTATAGACGGTGGTGATCACTTAACATCAGGTGACCCACCTGTTCGTTTGCCACCTATGACATAAAAAAATGAGTAAAACGTACTGTTCCCTTCGTTTAGGTCACAATTACATAAGCGTAAGCCAAAGCCGCGAGCAAAAGCTAATTTATAATATGTACTTAATAAAAATACTCGCCGTAAATTACTTTAAAAAAAAGATATTTTCCCAAGCGTTCATTCCCGCTTTTATGTTACCTTGCGTCGCCAGGATTAATACGAAACTTTTTAAAGCCATATAAAATTCATTTTCCCTTATAAATTAGCGCTTCCCCGGGCAACTAGAGTACGCTTTTAAGGAGGTTTTAGCTAGGTAAACGTAAATAACCCCGGTATTTAACTATTTAACAATACTTAAGAGGTGTTTGTACTTGTAAACAACCGTTCATCCGTGCTCTAATGGCCGGTCCATTACAACACAGTTACAATATTTATCTTAAACGTTTACAGAATATAAGTAAAAAAACGTCGCGCCGCAATCATATAGTAGATATGTAGTATTAGTTAATATATATCGCTACATTTTAACATACATTAAAAAAACACGCACAACCGAACGTAGTAACCTCCTCCTTTTTCGAAGTCGGATAATAAAACAAAGTCCTCTGCTACTTATGTCTACCTGTTTGCGGTAAACTCAAAATCTACTGAACGGATTTCATGCAGTTATCACCAGTAGATAAAGTGATTAATGAGGAAAGTTTAGGTATATAATTTGTTAAAGTTTTTCTTACTACCAGGGCGGGAAAACGTCCGCCGGGCCCGCTAGTATTATATAAAACTAATCGGTCTTTCTGAGTAAGCAGTCCATTTGATTCTACTTTGGTACTAATACCTGAACTGATTAACGGTATCTACGTCTACCTGTAAACAATTTTGATTTTATCTGTTTGTTGTACACTTGAAATGATGCAAGTTTAAATTGTAATTGCCCATGACAAAATAACAAAGCAAAATATTAATAACTAAAAGATATTTAGAAATGAGGTTAGAGATTCTTAACCAAAATCTATCTCTTTCTTAATCTGCTTTCCTTGTCATACGACTAAGGGAAAACTATAAAAAAAAAAATAGTTGCTTCATTTTCGTTACACCAGTTGCAAATAAATCAAGCTTTTCGTTGTAAACTTATCAACGCTTCACGGCCCTTCAACCTTATCAATAATTATCTTATCGGAATATATAGTAATATGTCAACACGCGACACGAGAGTGGTATGTGAATTTTGTTATCTATGGAACCAATCAATCAGGCTTTTAGTATTTAGCAACACATCGAATACCAAATTGTGGATATCTAATACTCTGTTTTATTAAATACTAACGTCAAGGATTTGTCACTGCCTTCATTCGTTTGGTAAATCAAGCTGTAGCATATACAATGGAAAATTATATGAAATTGCAATAAGTCAACCGTAACGGGTTAATCCTCGAAAATAAACTGAAGAACTATTTGCTTCGAAGAGTAAAATGTTACTAGAGTTGTACCATGATGCAATTGGGCACAATATATTACACTATATATACGAACTCGATAGAAATGAACTAAGAATGACTCATTTGCCATAGGAACGGAATACAATAACGTTCTTAAAGTAGTCCGTCTCGAACTTTATCCGATTGTTCGGGTCACACCATCCACCTTCTAGAATTTTCCATCCTCCTTTAATGAAAGTTATATAAAGTGCGCCGCGTTGCTCCATAGTATATTTCTGTTCAAGATATCGGTGCAAATACAAAGAGGATGAAAAAGTAAGTAGTCTATGAGAGGATTGTCACCACAGTATTATAAAGCGTAAGTGTAATTGTGCGCTAGTGAATTTATTTGATTTTTATCTGTAGGAGTACAATTTTTTTTCTAACAGACGAACGGTCGAGCATTTAATGAAAAAAAAATATCGAATATTTCGTATAGTCATTCTATTTGGAGTTAATGTTAATAGTTTGAAAATAAAAATTGAATTATTTTTCATACATATAAAAACGTTTCTATAGCTCTTCTATAGCTTTATATTTCTACTAGCTGACCCGTGCAACTTCGTCTGCATCAACTCGGTTAACACCGGTTTCAATTATATTTTTAAATGAGAAAAGTTTTAATAAACCTCAAACCCGATTGCAGCCACACCTACCGTTACCAATTGTAAATCCAAACTATCAAGGGACTCACTCAAACATATTTTTGGGTATATACCCAGATGGTATGTGAGATATCTTTTAAAATAAGCCTACAACCCGTTCGTAGCATCATCTACCGGGTTCAATTAAAATAAAAACTAACCTACATATATTGGCGGCAATGTAAAAAAAGCTTGAGAGTTCCATGGATCCCCAGTTATAAATTGTATATAATGTATAATAATATAAATGGATAGTTTACGTTATAAAATATCAAGTTGATAGAGTTAAATTATAAATTAAACGGTACAATATATTCATAAAATAAATAATGATAAATTAAACACTGAATGATATCATAACTATTTTCAACTTGTATTAAAACTTTTTCACACCTCATTGTATTGAAGAAAAATATAAATATTAAAAAAATATGACCACAACGTGTCAACTGTCACTTGCTGTAATTATTCGCCTAAGAGCTAGCAACGGTTTCGACAGCGAATTCGTATAAGCCAGTGTTTTATGTATCTTTATGTTCTTCCAAACAGCGTGCGGGTTACCTGGCTGCCGGTAGACGTTGCGTTTATTAGTGCATATCGCACCTGTTCATGCAAAAATATTGATTTTTATATAATTTTTTAAATTTAGAATGTTTTGTGTTTCACTAACTTTGAAACGCTACTAAAACATGAAATTACAATTGCCAGACATTTTTGTTATTAACAATAATTTGCCCAATGCTATTTTTTGTAAATAAAAAAAGTATGTTCAAACCATGTTAAGATAGTTGTAATTTTAATATTATTTTACTTAAGACATAAATGAGAGTAAATTAAAAATAATATGTATAGAATAAATTACCTATAGCTATAGTTTAACGCAACACTGGCTAGACAGTATAAAGTATAAAGACTGCGATAATTGTGGAAGCGCCTGTTATAGACGCATGTATTCAAGATGGCATCAATTCCCAGTCATATGTCTACGATTATCATTGTTTTTCATTGTTTACGGTGAAATCTCAATGTCGTAATTGATAATAAAATGAAATATGTTCTTTGCAATGGAAAAAATAAAATGGTTTGAAGTAAATTATTTTATTTATAAAGAATATCATCCGGCACATTATTGTCAATAACAAAATTGTCTGGCAGTGATAAATTCAGGTTTTGAATAGCGTTTAAAAGTTACTGAAAAAAAAGTGGTTTGAAATTATTTATAAATCAAAATTTTGATCTGTAAAGGTGTGATACGTATTAACAAAAAAAAAAAACGTTAACCAGCTATCAGGTATCCTGTTTGGAAGGGCATAATATATTTTCATATTAAAGAACCAGTTTTTCTAAAATTGTCGTATAAAAACGTTTCTATAGCAATAATTTAATGAAAATCGGTTAAGTAATTAATATATGAAAGCGTAACAAACAAACACACATTCACACCTATAATTTTATTTACGATTAGGATTATGACTAATATAGAAAAAGAAAGAAAATGTAGACATATAAGTATAAATATAAGTATAAGTAAGTGCTTATATGTCTACATTTTATTTCTAGCACTTTTACCCCGTTAGTAAATGCCCTTACATACATCATACAGATTATACAGTATAACTGAAAGGAGCTTAATATTTCGCGAATGTTCTAAACGGAAAATATAATATTTTAAATACTCATACAGATTTTGCAGCAAAATCCCGCAATGTATAGTTATCATTATAGCTCGCTATTCAAAAATGATTCTACAACTCTCACGAGCAGAACGCGCAGAGCTGCCACTAACCATCCTCTTCTGTACTTGTAACTATGAAGGACGCATATTAATTTACGTAAGTCTCCAGGAGCATGATTCCACTTTATAATAAAAACACTAAAAACATCCTATCAACTGTCGCTTATGTCAAACGCATCTCGGCTGTTTTTGATCGGATAAAATATAATGAAAACTTGCCCATGACAAAACGCTTGAAATCCTCTCCGTGAAAAACTCTTTCATTTTGCCAACTGTAATAGATGATTCATAGTATAAGTTATACACGTCGATTTTAGAAAAAAAAACTAGCCAGAAAACAAAAAAACATCAACTGTATATACAGCATAAAGCTATTATACAACCAGGAGATCTTCTACTTTAAAATAAACGCAGAATTTATCTAAGATTACACCGTTCATAATAGCCTCTAAAAATGTCTAACGGTTGTGTATTTTACCTATCTCTTGCTGTTGGTATTGGTTACATCTGAAATTGGTAAACTTCGACTCCCTTTAACCGATAATCGTAAAAATGTGTAAATGTTTTGTCAGAGGTTTTTATTCTATCCATTTTACTATAAGACGACATAAGATGGCGCTGGGCAATATTTTTCATTTTTCTCGAACTGACTACGCTATTGGCCTAGCAAGGCCTTAATAGCTTCACCGGACTATAAGTCGACATAAGATGGCGCTGGGCTATATTTTTCATTTTTATCGAACTGACAACGCTATTGGCCTAGTAAGGCCTTAACAGCTTCACCGGACTATAAGTCAACATAAGATGGCACTGGGCTATATTTTTCATTTTTCTCGAACTGACTACGCTATTGGCCTAGCAAGGCCTTAACAGCTTCACCGCATTATAAGACGACATAAATGGGGCTCAGATTATACAGTATAACTGAAAGGAGCTTAATATTTCGCGAATGTTCTAAACGGAAAATATAATATTTTAAATACTCATACAGATTTTGCAGCAAAATCCCGCAATGTATAGTTATCATTATAGCTCGCTATTCAAAAATGATTCTACAACTCTCACGAGCAGAACGCGCAGAGCTGCCACTAACCATCCTCTTCTGTACTTGTAACTATGAAGGACGCATATTAATTTACGTAAGTCTCCAGGAGCATGATTCCACTTTATAATAAAAACACTAAAAACATCCTATCAACTGTCGCTTATGTCAAACGCATCTCGGCTGTTTTTGATCGGATAAAATATAATGAAAACTTGCCCATGACAAAACGCTTGAAATCCTCTCCGTGAAAAACTCTTTCATTTTGCCAACTGTAATAGATGATTCATAGTATAAGTTATCAGTTGATGTTTTTTTGTTTTCTGGCTAGTTTTTTTTTCTAAAATCGACGTGTATAACTTATACTATGAATCATCTATTACAGTTGGCAAAATGAAAGAGTTTGTCGATTTTAGAAAAAAAAACTAGCCAGAAAACAAAAAAACATCAACTGTATATACAGCATAAAGCTATTATACAACCAGGAGATCTTCTACTTTAAAATAAACGCAGAATTTATCTAAGATTACACCGTTCATAATAGCCTCTAAAAATGTCTAACGGTTGTGTATTTTACCTATCTCTTGCTGTTGGTATTGGTTACATCTGAAATTGGTAAACTTCGACTCCCTTTAACCGATAATCGTAAAAATGTGTAAATGTTTTGTCAGAGGTTTTTATTCTATCCATTTTACTATAAGACGACATAAGATGGCGCTGGGCAATATTTTTCATTTTTCTCGAACTGACTACGCTATTGGCCTAGCAAGGCCTTAATAGCTTCACCGGACTATAAGTCGACATAAGATGGCGCTGGGCTATATTTTTCATTTTTATCGAACTGACAACGCTATTGGCCTAGTAAGGCCTTAACAGCTTCACCGGACTATAAGTCAACATAAGATGGCACTGGGCTATATTTTTCATTTTTCTCGAACTGACTACGCTATTGGCCTAGCAAGGCCTTAACAGCTTCACCGCATTATAAGACGACATAAATGGGGCTGGGCTATATTTTTCTTTTTTATCGAACTGACTACGCTATTGGCCTAGTGAGGCCTTAACAGCTTCACCGGACTATAAGTCGACACAAATGGCGCTAGCCTATATTTTTCATATTATTATTTCTATTTACATTATGATATTAATATTCTAATAATAGGTGAAGACAAAACGGTTAAGTAACATTTCCTCCTGTTTGTCAACCGATTTTCTTTTCTATAATTTTTAATGTTTATTGACGATATTTAGTGTTATCAATGAAAACATTTTGGAAACAGCGCTTTTTTTTCTTAAATTATACTTATTAAATTATATTCCTTATCCTAATTATAATTATCGTAGTCCTATGTACAAATCTATTATATTTACCTACTGTTGAGCAAAAAAAAACAGCTGTGTAATATTGAAACTTTAGAAAACAATGAATTATGGTCGAATTTCAACCACTAGTATATAAAGTCAAAGTGCACAGAGGACACTGCACCGTGCACAAGCGCAGTGGACTTAGTATGTTTTGCAATATAATATAGTGATTTAAATAAACCTAGGTATACGTATACAAATAATTAATAATATAGTGGTCTGAAACGATGCTATAGAATAATTAATATATATTGCAATAATCGGTATGTACGTACAGAAAGCTCCAATAACGAGCTCCAGTAAACCGTAGAGCTAACAAACTTAATCTCTGCGCAGAGGTAATTCCGGTTATGAGAGCGCGCTTGTTGCCTC
>MU161706.1:21805-36226 GCA_015888305.1 Antheraea pernyi
GAACTCAATGATCGCCAGCGCGAAGTATGCGTCGAGACGTGCCTTGCACTGCTCAACAGACACACAAATGAAGGAATTTTGAACCGCATTGTTACCTGCGATGAGAAATGGATTCTGTTTGATAACCGCAAGCGCTCAGCAAGTTGGTTGGATCCTGGTTCAGCACCTAAACAATGCCCTAAACGAAAACTTACCCCTAGAAAAATGATGGTCACTGTTTGGTGGTCTAGCGCTGGTGTAAATACACTAAAAGACTAAATGTGTAGTATTGATTTAACCTTTGGTATAATTTTTTTTTTATATCATAGAAGGCAAACGAGCAAGTGGTTCACCTGATGTTAAGATTATATATATAACAGTAATTATTTCATTGAAAAAAAAATCCTACTATTTTATTTTTGATATTTATTTCCTGTCGTAAATTATCCTTTTATATGCATTACTTATATTACTTGTACAAAATAATTACGATGCTTCGAACGTCCTGCAATGGATCATAATTTTCTTACTTATACTGGGGTTACCAAACTTTGACGTTATTTATCGGGACACTTTTAAATTTATCAAAAAAGAAAGAACTTAAGTGAATTTATTATATTTTGCTACGCAAAAGTAAAGCTTAATTATTCATCAGAACTATCGCAGAAACCCTCGTTAAAGCCTGTAAATAATTGCGTATTTGTTGCTTAAAATATAAACTTTATACTTACATAGAATATAATCTCTCTTATATAATAACGTTTGTGGAACTCGCCGAGTCCATAGAAATGTATATTTAGTATATAGTGAGTGTATTCGAGCGAACCCAGATGCAAAGCCATTACTTCTTCGCACACTTGCTTCTTGCATTTCAAATGCCGTGTCCTGGGAAGAGATAGAGAGGTGACGATTTTAAGGGCGCGTCTAATAGTTACGTGAAACTAAAACCGGACAGTAGGTAATGTAGGGCAAAATCTCATGAAATACCATTTAAATATGTAAGAGGTTAATAAAAATGTCATGTTAACTTTTTAATTTATGTATCATAACATTTTGTATTCCGGAGATTCCCGTAGAACAGGAGTCGTCATAATCCTTTGGCCAAGGACAGCATAGAACCATATGAGATACAATTGCGAGTCGCACACTGATACACTATCTAATTCCAAAATAGAAGCCAATTGAAATGACTATGACAATATTATATGTATCGTGATAATTATAGTTCCGGTTGCAATCTAATCTGGTTGTAATATTTGAATAGGGGTAGCCTTTGAAGATAGTGCTTATATACCCGAGGTACTTTTTTATATCATAGGAGGCAAACGAACAGGTGGGTCACCTGATGTTAAGTGATTACCTCCGTCCATAGGCACTAGCAACACCAAAAGAGTCGTAATTGCGTTGCCAGCCTGTGTTGGGGGGAGGGGGAAGGGAGATGGGCCTCCGGCGCTCTCACTGACCGAACGAAATGCAACAACTCAAGCACTGTTACTTCATGTCGGTTTTCTACAATGGCAGTGATTAACATAGGTGATGAATTTTTTACGTAATTTGTTTATAAAATTGTTTTAAACAAATACAGAAATTCAATATTTTTGAAAAAAAATTATTTTGTTATTTTGTTGTTTAGAGAAAATTATGATTTAAAAAAATAATTCTTAATTTTAATTGTTTAAAATTGATTATTTTAAATTTCTATTGTTTAAATAATTGCTTAAGAAATAATTTTGCTTTTAAAAATCATAATTTACACTTTTGAATAGTTTGGTAAAAAAATTTGCCTGCCTATTTATACAGATAAATACTAGTTGACGAGGCCACGCGTTGCTGTGGCTCAATTATTTCATGTTGATTTGAATAAATCACGTGGACCATAAAATCAACTGGAGTATGAAAAAGGAATTCAAAATAAAAAAACGTGGCGCCATCTATGAGATATCTATAACAATCGGTCCTACAGTTTTCATTCATTTTCACGTTCCGCCTGAGCGCTCGGTGCAAGCGAGAGCGCGAAATGAGCTATAGAGAGGCGCGATCACACTAACCGTTCCGCTTGTGACGCATCTATCAATCTATATAATTCAATTCATAAAGGTATCTTCTTTTCATCAATGTTTTCTTATGTGACATTATCACGTAAAATTATCATCCGCATATCGACTTTAAAGCCAACAATTTTTTTTTTCTTAAATAACCTATAGGTTTTACCATTTGACCACAATCTGGATCCGACGTTAAATGACTATGTGGTCTAAGATGGTAAACACACCAATCCTAGACGCTTGGTGGTGGTTGATGGTTTTGAAGGTCGGAACGTCGATTCTATGTCCTTAGGTTTGTACTCTAACGGGTATCAACTTACAAAATATCATATTTAAAAAAAAATTCGAATCCATTTTATTTTAACATGTTGTGCCGTTGTACTTAGGTGGGATAAGGATAAGAAGATGATGATGAAATATTTTATTTTTCGGGTAATCGTGAAGGAAAGTATCGTGAGAAACCCGGAACCAGAGAAATGTTCTTGTAATTCCACCGAATTAATTAATTAAATATCTGTAGATTTCCCTTATTTGGAATCACCAGGACTTGGTGGATTGGCATGGTGTTCATGCCCTTACATTTCCTTCATGGTAGCCTTCCCAACAGTGGGACCTTTATAGGCTGACATATAATTATTATAAATATATAAGTCAAACTTGAAAAACAGTTGTTAAAAGAAACAACGATCGATTTACATGTAGTACTTGGTGTCAAGGATTCGCCGAGATAAGATCAATGATCTATAGAATGAGGCCAACGTCAGTTGCCGTCAATTCGTCACGAGAATTCGATAATCAATTTCAAATTTTAAGACTCAGTATACTTCTGTATTGACATAAAAATACTTCATTTAGTTTTAGAATCGTATCTATTATATAGGCATCAATGAACACGACATTTTTTTATGCTAAAAGGTAGCATATAGGCAGACAGCCCATCTGATGGCGAATGGTTACGGTCACCTATGGACACCTGCAATACCAGGGGTATCGCTGTTGCGTTGCCGGCCTTGAAGAGTGTGTTTCAATCCCTTTTTGAAGAGACCCATATCATAACTCTGGGGGAATACTGCACCGAGTAACCCACTTCACAACGTCAGCGAACGCATAATGAAGGTTCTGGGGAACCTTACGGTTGTTGCTGTTTTATTAGGTTTTTGAGTTTGTGGATGAGCTACCAGTTAACCTCGGGAAATACGAATATGGAACGTCGATGAGGGCACCATGATAAAAAGTTCTTCAGAACATTCTCCATTATACATACGGTAAAATGCACTCAGCGATCCAATGTCTCTGCGCAGTTGTAATGAATCCACATGTTAATTTGGGATCGTCAACAATGAGGATAGCTCGCCTTTGGATTCAAAAGGGGAAAGCTGATATGCAGGAGCTCCAGCCCAAACGGGTGAACAGTACTCCATGTGAGGACGTAGTTGTGCTTTATATAACACAGATACAGAGACATAAGTACGTTAACGTACCTACTTTTATAACTGCCACCTCAATGTCGCCCTGACATATCTATATACTATAAAAATATGGGCTATTTGAGAAGTAATTTTGACCAATATAGTGTTAATAGTTATACAAATAAATACGCTAGCTACGTTGGATATATAATTTCGATTAAAATTGCACATTACATTATATTATTTCAATGAATACCTTAGAAGACATCACAGATTTAAAATTATGCGCAATAAAAAAAGTTGCTTATGTGACGAGAATGTTTCTTGGACTTTGATGAACTGTCAATGTAAAACAACCAAAAATGGATTGAATAATACGTTTTGGCTCTAAATTTCTTGGACTTTATATCTAATTAGTATTTAGTATTCTTGTGATATTGGGACGGGTCGTTGGCGAACTAAAGCCTAACGATTTTCTATGTTTATGAGCATTAAATGCGTTTTATCTTTACTGTCATTTTAGAGAACTTAATCTGATAAGCATTTACTTATCTCTTAAATACAGTCTGCGATTAACATAATTTTAAGGTCACATTTGACTAGACCAGTGTAATATGTATTTAATTCAATTACGAATTGAACATCATGATTGAAGTCACCAAAATGTGCGTTAAATATTTTGGTGGTTGTTGTTTATTATTGTTTTTTTTTGTTCTGTTTCAAAAAAATGATTTGAACACACGTGTTTCTAAGCAACTTTACGACTTAAGAGTCCAAGAACATACAATAAATATTATAGTATAGTTACAGAATACGATAAGAATATTTAAGAAGTTTTTTGCAGGATCTTGGAATTTCATGTAGTGCATTTTATATTTTATTCATAATCTTGTGTTATCTGACTTTATATTTGGTAATATTTGTGGTGTTTTGCGTAACATAGTTCGGTTATTGTGCACATAGATTCTGACATGCCACAAAAACTACCGGGAAAGTTCTAACAAGGCGGCCACCATTTTGTTAGAACATCGAAATAATCACAAGAAACTTGTAAATATTATTGTAATGTAATGTAATATTATTATACCTTCTCGACAGTGGCAGTAACAATCTACTTGAAGATTAGTTGCCAAAAATAAAACCAACAAAAAAGAAAATTCCACGATAAAGCAATATTTTTTGTCGTCAATGTAACTCTAGTATACAGATAATATATTTCTTACCGTCATTATTATTGGTCAATATTTCAGCTAATAACCAAAGCTGTTGAACTCTGGTCCCAAGAGCAGGACTGTGCAGATGGAAGGGACCCTCATATATCGTGCTTCCGTTTTTTAGGACGCTGGAAGCAGCGACAGATGTCGTCATTGTCGGTGAAGGACCTGAAGTACAAACATAATACAGACTGCATATATTTCAATGGTTCCTTTCATCGATGTTATAAAACCGTAGTGACACAACTATCGCTATGAGACCATAGTATAGTGGTAACCCTTTTCTTAAAAAAAAATCATGAAATATCAGGCTTTTCATAATCCATTATCGCTTAATTTCAAGAACTTGACGAAGCTTATCTCGATTCCAATGATACTTGATATGTTTTCGTGTATTTGAAATAATTAATACGCGTCGACAAATACAAATTGTTTCGATGAAACTTTATTAAGTTAAAATTAAAATTTACATTGGTTTTTGATTGGTTTTTTACTTCAATTAGGATTTCTGATTTACTTGTTATTTTATATAATTTTACTAGCTTTTGCCGTTGCTTCGCTCGCGTTGAACTGGATTTGAATTTCTCGGAAACAGTACTTTTTTTCTGGATGAGTTACACTGTGTCCCTGGCAGTGTGTACGCAAATTGTCATGATGATCAGTAAAGGCGTGAAAACGTAACAAACAAGCAAACTCCTTTAGCATTTATTATATTACTTAGGGTTATAACTACGTATACGGAGTTTTTGTTAGGATCTTGGAATGTGTTGGAATCATGCAGTGAATTTTATATTTTATCCATAATGTTGTATCCTTTGACTCTATATTTTGTAATATTGATGATGTTTTACGTATTATAGTTTGTTTATTATTCACAAGTGAAATGGATGGGAAGTAATATTAAGGAGCATGGATTCTGGTTTGCCACAAAAACTCCCTAGAAAGTTCTATTTGACTCTATATTTTGTAATATTGATGATGTTTTACGTATTATAGTTTGTTTATTATTCACAAGTGAAATGGATGGGAAGTAATATTAAGGAGCATGGATTCTGGTTTGCCACAAAAACTCCCTAGAAAGTTCTAACAAAACGGCCACCATCTTGTTAGTTTATTCATCGCAAGAAACTTATAATATTAAGATCTAGTCGACGATGGCAGTAATAAACTACTAGAAGAATGATTGCTAAAATAAATACTACGTATACGTGTATACCTGAAGGGTGTCTGCTACAAGTACATATGTGTGCCTTGTTAACTCATATATGTGTGATTAAGTTAGCTTGCTTAGCATAGTTAGATTCGGGATTTTCTATTCAAGGCGACAGTCCAAGCCGAGGTTCAGCCACTTTGGCGCCCTTGAGATTGTTGTCTTACGGCTGAGTGCCTTAAGCGTTTACCCAAAAGCCTGGTGAAGCTGCGAAGGCCTGTCATGCTAACATAATATTGTCACTTTGAGAGATGTCTGCTATACTGATCGGATTTTTAAGCAACATCAAAGACATACGCAGTTTCCTCCCAGTATTTTTGTCTATTTACGATTGTTGGGTTTGGTTATGCGACTATTCATGAAATCTGTACACTGGAAAGGTTTTAGTGTAAAAAATAAGGTTTTTTTATGTGCAAACTTATAATCATTTTAACTAATGGTGATTTTTTAATAAAAAAAATATTTGTAACACTAAAATTCTTCACAACTTCACCGGACTACATCACCAAATTCGAGTTTACTAAATACATATGTGAGCTTTCTACAAAAAGCATGTTCTAGAAAATTACAGCTTATAGCTGTTACTGGTTCGCCTGGAAAGTTTTGAGATACATATATATATATATATATTTTCATAGAGATATGTTTTTAAAACAATGTAAAATATGTTACGATTTTATAAATGAATATTATAACTCACCAGCCAGTCCTATAAACACTCCTAAACCGAAACAAGCAAAAAATGCTATAAATACCATCACGAACTCCCCTTTGTGCATCGAATATATCCTCATCTGAACAGACCTGTAATGAAGGAATTTATAAAGTATGTACGCAACGTGACGCAATGGAACTAAAATGAAAAATAGTTTACCTTTCACAACGGTCATGGTGATACGCGGGGGCAATGTATTTATTAAATTCACTAAATATATCACTGAATTGCGATAAGGTATTGCGAATTTTATAATTCCATCCGCCTGATGGCAAGTGATAAGAATATCCAACGTTAGCGGAATCCATTGTTACTCTAGCCGGTTAAAAGAATAAGAACTTTTTCTAATAAATAAATACACAAAACGTTTGTTACATTTGCGTATAAAAATGCTACAATATAAATTGATGTTTCCCCTGCATACGGAACTTGTTTACAAGTGTTATTGATTTTCGCGGGACGGCAGCCATTGCTCTATGGGAACTGATAGAGTTGAAAATGGCGGCGGAAAGGTAAAAAATCGTTCATGATTTTTAACGCGCAATTCATTAGACAATAATTGTAATTAAGGATTTCTATATTTTCTGCGTTTATTATATGCTTTATTAATTTTCAATTATATATTTTTTCAAGCATAGTTTAAAATCATCTCTATTAATGGGATCTAAAAATGTAAGCACTGGAAAAAGTTGCTTGAAATAAATTAAATCCCGGTAAATATTTAATGTAGGTACTCGAGGTAGTCGAGCTATAAACTAAATATGTAACTTGTAGAAATACAAATGTAGCAATTCGAATGTAATTTATAAGATAATTTACTCATGGTAGGTAGATAAAAGAGTGATCAAAGGTGTCATTATATAGCGTCAGAATACATATATTTCCGTATGGAAATCGCTAATTTCCTCAAAGTGGGCACGCTGAATGTTCTTCGTCATAAGGTACTTCACATAGATAGTCCAGGGAAAAATTTCATTTTCTCGTTGGCAGATTTGATGACAAAAAAAAAACAATTTTCAAATTTTAAATTTATTCATAATTCAAGTTTTACATGCAAACATATCTTAACAACAAAATAAGAACATTCGAATAAATACATTAGCTACAAAAGTGACGACATAGATCTTATTCTGTAAGTTTCAAAGATCGTTTGTATTAGAGATTACTTTTAGGAACAATTATGACTAACAGTTTATGACCTTTGCCATTTTGCCATAAGTGACGACATTTTAACAACATTACGCGCCATTTTGCCTTTGAATAAAATCGTGGACAACAGTCATTATATTTTTTTAAATTTTCGTTTAATTTTGACTTCTTTTTACACACTTAAGTAATACAATATAAAAGACGTTTAGATCGGGCGTTACAGCTGTTCCAAATTGGTATAGATGACCATTTGGCTGCAGCAAAGGATATAATAGAGTATAACATTTTATATAAAGTAGGTATACTAATTATCAAACAAAACACTTATTCAATCGACAATATTAAAAACATCTAAAACAATTTGTGCGAGTTTTTAATTTATCTTAACAATTATTTCACAATACAATATATTCATCAAAACTTATCAACAATATCAAGTATTCTTACATTTATGCTTATTTTATACTCCAGTATTATTGTGTTAATTTATCAATAAATAGTTTTAATAAATCCTAATATTAAGTATGAATTAATTTTTTTTACAGAACTTTCTACAAATTTATCTTATTTAATTTATTAATTATGTGAAATAACAATTAATTTATTTTTAAATTTGTTAATTGTGAGATAAATTACAAAAAATTAAAAGATCTAATCTTGTCAATCGCCTTCTATACGCTTGTGAACTGTTATTGGTTAATAAACTTTGGTTTCTTAAGCACTATTATAATAAAGTATACTTACTTAAATGCTTTAATTAATTTAATGGATTATATCTCATTTTTATATATTTTAATTAATTAGAAATACATTAACATATTTAGAATATCGTCAAACACAAAACTAATTATTTCTCGTGGGATTCGGTAAAATTTGTTAATTTTCTAATACATACTATAAAATTAAAGATTTTCTGTGTTGGACATCCAGAAGATGGTTTACATTGTATACCATAGGAATAGTTGTATTGTGATATAAAAACCCTAAATAGAGCGCTCGTTCTATGAACCTAAAATTTCTGAATGACGCCATTTTGACTGTCAGCCGTACAAATTTAAAGTCTAACAGTTTACAGTTATATTTGTTAATTATTTGATTATCACTTTTATATTTCTTCCTTAGTATATTTTAAGTTCAAATTTAAATTATTTCCTTTTTTTGGATACATCATCCCATTTAAAAAGAAACTGCAGTTAGTCCTTTTTTCTGGGGCGCGATAACTTCTACAGCGCGCTTTGCTTTAAACCGTTAACAATTCAATATCAAATATCAATCGCTCTATCTGTTTACGACCTATTGAGTTGCAATATAAAATAGTGCGTGAATTTGATAAAGGAACTCTTACTAGCCCATTATAATGACACCTATAAATAATATAATATGAACTAGTACAAATACATAATAATAATTATATCCATAATTATTTTTTTTAAATAACTCTAGCCTGTGAAGTCTCATAGCCCGGTTGAACAACTATTCTTGACAGAATGTACTATGTATTGGTGACTTCAAGCCCCCAAGAAGTCAATAGTTGTATATTTTTCCCACATAAGGCAGTAAAGCAAGAATATTCAATATAGAAAATATACAAGGGACGAATAAAAATTAACACGAATATTTTAAATAAACTCATGTTATTTATCGGTGTAAGATCATATTAAAGTACTTCAGTTGTGCACAATAACCAAACTATATTACGTAAAACATCACCAATATTACAATACATAGAACCAAATAACATATAAAATAAAATATATAATTCACTACATGACATTCTAAGATCCCGCCAAAAACTCCATGTTTATTGTATGTAATTTTAAAACTGACACAAACATACATGTGACGTCTATATAAATATGAATCAGAGTGTGTGATGTTAAATTGGTATTTTTATCACATTTAGCTATTTATCACTGAACCCCTCAGAAATGGATGACGTAACCAAATATTGGATAAATAATCTTCACGGCATATTTATAAGTTTGCCTTTTGATTAAAAAATATTTTAAAATCAAGTTTTCTTTGGAACTTTATAGAATATAAACATTTACGTCGAGATTTCGATATTTTCCTTAAATTAGGGTTGCCAACTCTGGAATTCAAGCGACCCGAATAACCTTATAACTTTGAAACTAGCAGTTCTTGTATATAAATTTATTTTATTTTTCTCGGTAACGGCTTTAACGATATGGATAAAGTATTGTAATTAATTATGTTTTAGCTTATTAAGTTTATCTATAAAAGTGTCTTCCATGAAAAAACGCAATTTTACACAAAAAAAAACAAACGAATTGTTAGAGCCTATAGTGAGATATACATATAGCGATATCTGGTAAATATTTGTAGTACTTGCATTTGTTGTCAAAGACCGATGAAATAGTACCTCAAAATTTTGTCAGATAGCGCTTGTAATGTTTGTTATTAACAAAGCTCGTTCTCAGTTACTAAGTCATTATTATGCCAGACTAAAACGCAACAGTCGGAATGTAAAGTATGACATTTTTATTAATAATCTAAACATTTTTAGTAAACTTAACAAAATCCACAATGTTGGTGGCATTACAAAATATCAATTTGGCATTTCAGTCACTTGGAATCCTAACAAAGTTTATCCCTGAATATCTGGCAATCCTATTTAAATCCGACTCGACTCGACATTTCAAAACAAGGATAATAAACATAAAACTATTATTAATAATAGCAGCCATTTTTATTTTAAGTAAATTATCACTATAATAAATATATTTTTATAGACTAGTTTGAGATTCGACAGTCGTAATTGTAACGTTCGACGTAGTATTCTCAGTGGACAATATTGTCGTTTCTGTTGAATTCGCATCCTGTATGGGGGTTGTTGTGTTGTTTATTTCATTATCGGTGGTAGTATTACTGTTGGTAGGTGAGTTATCTGAAAACATATGTGTGTATAATGTAAAAGCCATTTTCTAATCTGTGATATATCATCATCATCAGTTGTACGAGGCCACTGCAGGGCCATTCTCCCCACAAGAAGGTGGGCATAATTATCACAATAGCCCACGAGGTATTGGCGATTTAAAACACAGAGACATCCACAGTTCCATGTTTTCCCAGATACTATAATAGTACAGTAACATTTCTCAGATTCTGGTTCCCCTACGATGTTTTCATTCACCGTCAGCCGATAGTGTTACCTATTTAAATTATACATAATTGCAACACAACTACTATATGAATATAATGTATATATTATATCTAACTAATATTATAAAGAGGTGAAGTTTGTGAGGTTGTAGGACGTAAACTCAGGAACTACTGGTTCGATTTGAAAAATTATTTTTAGTGTTATATAGCTAATTTATCGAGGCAGGCTTATATATCATCACGCTAAGGCCATGGGAGCGGAGCACCAATGAAGAATGTTTCAAAAGTGGAGGATTTTTTGAGAGCTTCTGCTGCGTGTTGGCGTTAGCTCAAATTAATTATTCCACGCGGCCGAACTCGCGGGCAGAGGCTAGTGACTAATATATATATATTTTAAAAAGTGTCGCTAAATCTCACGTGAGTTTTTCGACAAATATCAAGTAATTTTTTATGCAATAAATAGTGTAAAAATGAGGATAATTAATGTGAAACATATTTCTAAACCAAAATATGCTCAAACCTGACACAATTCTTATATGTGAGTCGTTAATTTTCAAAACGAACGAAATCCAATTTTTGTCGCTCATATAACAAATTAATTTTATGACTTCCAGTTTTTTTACACCAAGAATGAAGTTCAAATTTAGACTTTCATATGGTTTTTAGTATTTTTTTCACGATCTTCATATGTTATATGCACAAAATTTTAAGGTCTTGAAAAATAATGTTAAATATTACGAACAGATATAATAATAGTAAAAGTAATAAAGCGAATTATGTTTTTTTTTTAATAAATGCAACGCATTTCTGCTTCAAGTACAAATTTTGACAGATAATACGTGAGATTGGGGGAGAGGGGTCGGTACAAATCTTACGAACATGTAACCATCAAGGGAGCGGAGGGAGGTCAAAAAACCCTCAAAAATGCCTCACGTAAATAATGGACGCACCTTTATGACTCTCTCTGGTCACTTATCTTCCGTCCTATTTTAAGTCAGATACGTTACATTACAAAAATGTTTCATTAAAATTTAACCATATAATTTTATTCTCATTGCGTTATAAAAAAAATTCAAAAACCAGTCATAGTGACTCGTATCAATCGGGAATTAGGAATGCAATCTTAGTATTAATTTGTTTATATGTACTGGCAACACTATTCTCTTTTGCTTTGTATTCTGTTGTTGATGTGTCTGCAGTTTAACAGTATTAAATACGTTTTTGTCTTACATTTTTGGGTTCTTATCTTTTTCGAAGGGATATCAACAGCTTTTTAATACACAAATTAAAATACTATAAACAACTTAGAACTAATTAAAGATATTCACTAGTAAATATTGAAGGTAACAAGAAGATATTAAGTGCTGCATGAAAAATATTTATAAATCACAATGGAAAGGCATATTAGGCACACCCGTTTCAAGGGACGATGTGATCACTTGTTTTGTTGCATTAAAATTTTAACGCTAACAAGTATATATATATAGTCTACCTGGTGACTCTTATTGTGGCGTATTAAACCATAGAATCTATTAATTACTAATCACTTTTGGACTGTACTTTCCTTACCATCAGTGTATATATATGCAACTATTACTATAATTTACCAAATTTCAATAAAATCTTTCCATATGAGAGTCTGTAATGTTATCAGAGTTATACATACTGTTGACATAATCCTGGAACCACTTGTTAATGCCCTGGGAGTACTTCTTAACCCATTCGATCCTGAGGTGCGCGGTGTCCACCATCTTCTGCAGGGTCTGCGACATCGGCATCAGCTTGTCCTTGTGTTCCAGGGCGAACGATTTCAACTAAAACAAATAAAACATTTAGAAATATCCCGGATTGAAAGTTCTAGAATGAATTATTTCAATTAAAATCAAAACCACATGGCGGTATCTTGCAAATACACATTTATCAAAAATAAATGGATATATCTTGCATAGAATGTTCCCGAGAGGATCATTTCGAATAAAATGAAAAACATTTTGAGATATGCTGCATAGAACATTTAATTGCAAAAAAAATATTAAAAAAAAAAAAAAGTTATATTTATTAAAATCAGTAGTCCGGTGAAGCTGTTAAGACCTTGCTTGGTCAATAGCGTAGTCAGTTCGAAAAAAAAATGCAAAAAAAATTGAGCCGTCACAGGGCGCCTAGCTGGCAGATGTGAAACATCGCAATTGTTTTGTATAAGTTATATGCATAAAAGAACAGATTACGACAGGAATCAGCTTTGATATAATGAAAAGATAAAGTATTACAAATTTGTTCCATAAAATAATGACTGTTTATTTATTTTATTACATAAATATTCATTTTTATTAAATACAAAAATTGAACCAGGCGCAGGCGCGGTGTGTTTGGCGGCATTTATCAAAGGACTCTAGGTAGTCGGCGCGTGCTGCGTAACACTAGTATAACGAGTGGCCTACAAAACAGTTTGAATCTTATGTTTATACAGACAGGGTTGCAAATGTTTTTGAGTATTTCGTTAATAGTGCAAAGTTCGTGTTTTGCGTCGCCACGTCACGCCATGCTAACAATCAGGTTTACCCGCGCTTATAGATGTTTCACATCAAAAATTATTATTGATCAAAAAAAGACTTCACGTACTTCGTTGAATCAATAATTTGGGTGTTTTCCGACTTTTCTCCGATTAGGAAGGTGAAAATTTGTGGTTATTGATTGCAAAAAAAATACAAAAACGAAAAATTGTGAAATTAAAAGAAGAAATCTGGATACCTAATACCCTACCATAATCACCTAGAGGTATACAATATATTTTACGACCTATTCTCATATCTACCAAATATACATTGAGAATTTCATAAAGATCGGTCGAGTCGTTTCGGAGGAGTTCAACTACAAACACCGTGATACGAGATTTTTATATATTAGAATAATAATTTCATAAAATTGGTATAGGTATTAGGAAAATCAAATATTGTTTTAAATATAGTTCAGCTTATAGTTGACTTACTATTATACTTGTTGAGGAGAAATTGATATCATACTTAACGTATTTCTTTTGTATTTTGCATACTTTAAATGGTGGTGCCGCAACTACGGGGCGGACCACGTACGAGTTGTGAGTATGAAAAATGTGTAAGTGTCGGGGCGGAAGTGCATCGTCACCGGTTTGTAAAAAAACTAATTTCGTAAAACTTTGTTTATAAATACAGTCTTGCATGTTTATTGTTGTTTCCTTCGAAGAAACCTGGAGATTGTCACTAAAAATACATCGTTATTTTATTTATGGGTAAGCATGGGATTTTAAATTAAGACTATAGCGTTTATGGCGGCTTCTTTTTTGCAATGGTACTATGAAACTCACCCTGTCCAATTCCTCGTTGGTCCGTATGAACCCGAAGGCTCCGTTGAGTACAGCCGGGAACATGAACATGTCCATGCCCGTGAACTTGTCGTATATGGCGTCGAAGTTGTCGATGAGGAAGCGCTGAGCTATCCTCGTTCCGGTCCCGGGTTCGACTCCCCACACCGCCACTGCGTACTGCTTCGGTATCTCCGTTAAACTCTTCTCTAACAACCTAAAGGATTTCTCTATTTATAA
>MU161707.1:0-14192 GCA_015888305.1 Antheraea pernyi
AATTTGTCTATATTTTTTAAATTATCAGGACAGGACAACGTTCACCGGGCGCGTTAGTCTATACATATAATAAGAATTTAGATCTAACGTGTCTGTACTTTTTAGATTTTAGTGAAAAAAAAATGTTTCAGATGTCTTGGAATAAGTAATAAAATACATTTCAATCATTTTTAGAAATGTCTGTCTGTCGCTTTGTTTGGACACGCATCACTGCTAAAGTATTATGTTCAAGATAAAACCTCATAAAGAAAATCATAAAGCATATCCTGGAGTAACATTTAGCCTTTGTTTCATTAAAATCGGTTCACTCTATCAAAGTTATTGTAATTTTAATAATAACGTGACTCAAGTACGAGAGAAAAGTAGATAAGTTAATCGACTTAATATATTCAGGTGATTTTATTAATCAAAAACACGAACAAAGTCGCGGACGCAGTTAGTAATATATATATATATATAGGCCATCATTTCACACACGGTCATTTAAATCTCAAATTAAGCATAGCTTATATTACGTTCATTTTGTATTCGTACCCTAGTACGAAAAATGCAAATAGTGAGTGGATTCGAGAAGTTATTTAAATAATATTTGAATGACGTCGGAATATGTAAAATTTATGTGAATGCAATGTTCGTAATACAGTGTAATATGATTGCATTCGAATCTACTAACCTTATGTTAAATTGGTAACAAAAAACTAAATTTCTCATTCGAAAATATTTCAGCAGACAAATTTAAAAAACAATTTCAGATGGCGTCACTTGCTTTATTGAAAAAGTTACGTCCAGATGGCGTAAATTAAGCCCGAGCCTTTATTGTTAGAGCTTTTTAACTGAAACACCTATTAATTGTATGATTTAAATTCTTGTTAATTTTCTCACTATATCAATATATAATTTCGATATAATACTAGCTAAACTGGCAACGCGTTGTGCCTCAATTATTATGAAAAAGAAATTCAAAATTCTAAACGTGACGCCATCAATGAGATATCTATAATAGTCGGCCCTATAGTTTTCTGTCAACAACTTACTTTTTTTTTCTTTTTTTTTATATCATAGGAGGCGCACGAACAGGTGGGTCACCTGATGTTAAGTGATAACCACCGTCCATAGACACTTGCAACATCAAGGGAGTCGCAAGTGCGTTGCCAGCCTGTGTTGGGGGGGAGCAAGGGAAGGGGAAAGTGAAAGGGGAGGGGAGGTGGGTCTCCGGCGCTCGCACTGACCGAACGAAACGCAACAATGCAAGCACTGTTACTTCACGTCGGTTTTCTGTGAGAGGGTGGTACTACCCCGGTTCAGCCGACCCATTCACCCTGAAACCAATAATAGCTTCAGCGTGGCTCTACCACCTATTTTCATCAGTTCGAGTTTTTAAACACCCATAATCAAATATGTTAGTTTGTATGTATAGTATTTTAAATCAAACGAAATTTGTTTTTATTTTCTGCGATGTCTGTGTTCCACGTTCAGGATTAGATTATAATCCATTTAATGGACTATATTGTAACGTCATTATGCTGCCTAAAATTGAAGGATTCGAATAAAATAATTATATTCAATTAGCACTCTTGAGCTTGTTACCAATCGGCTGAGTGCCTTATGGGCTCGTCTTAGTAGTCCGGTGAAGGTCCGTCACGCTAGTAGCGTATTCAGTTCGAAAAATAATAAGTAAGAGAGAAATCTTAATATAATTTACGAAATTTACATCAAGGCGATTTAATTTAATCATCTAGACTTTGCTTTGTTTTAATATTTAATATTGCACTTAGCACTCAGACCACTTACAAGAGGTCTTACAGTACACTTTTTCTACAAGTGTTAGGAGCATTCGTGGGTCATTTTTTACGCTAAAAGGCAGCAAACATACAGACGCCCATCTGATGGTAAATGGTTACCGTCGCCTATGGACACCAGGGGTATCGCTGTTGCGTTGCCGGCCTTGAAGACTGTTTCAATCCCTTTTTAAAGAGACCCATATCATAATTCTGAGGGAATACTGTGCCGGGTAACCCATTCCATAACGTCAGCGTACGCATAATGAAGGTCGTGGGGACCTTAAGGATGAAGGTCCTTAGAGTTGTGGCTGTTTTATTAGGTTTTAGAGTGTGTGGATGAGCTACCAGCCAGCGTCGGTAAGTACGAGTTTGGAACGTCGATGAGGGCACCATATCAAAAAGTTCTTCTGAACATTATCCATTGTACATGCGGTAAAGTACACACAGAGATCCAATATCTCTGCGCAGTTGTAATGACTCTAGTCTACATGTTAATTTGGGATCGTCAACAATGCGGATAACTGGCCTTTGCACGGAATCAAAAGGGGAAGCTGATAGGCAGGAGCATCAGCCCAAATGGGTGAACAGTACTCCAGGACGTATTTGTGCTTTATAGAGCACAAGGGTCATATATGATATTTAAAACCTGACACCGTCTATTCTTTCCCTCACGTGTGGCCTAATATTAAATAATCAATTAATCGAAATAGCAAGAATTGGATTAAACTGATGGGATATTTAATTTTTAAGCTATATGGGACAAACTGTATGGCTCACTAAAATAGTAGAACAAGTATTTATATTTTTTGATGATGTTTTGCGGCATTTTGTCTGCTCTTTTCCATTCTAAATTGTTATATGTAATAAATATTTTTTCTAGGAGAGAATACATATAAATATGCTGAAGTAATGGATGTTAAAAGATGAATTATTTACTTAAGGTATGTATATTAAAATTGATAAATAATTTATAACCAATTTGGAGTTTGTATACGAAGGTTGGAAGTTAACTTCTAAATTTCGCAGATGTCTCAAGTTTCGCGCGTTGTACCTACTTGTCAAGATAATGTTGGCTGGAACAGACTTCCGTGTCGTTTGAATGGCAGGAAGGTTGAAGTTTCACCTTTCGATTGTATTCCTGGAATAGAGCTTTAATATTTTTTAACAGTGTACTCAAAGTAAATAAATAGCGAGTTCCATGGTTTTAATTTAATTTCTATACGCGTATTTTCATTGTGTATGTTTTGTTGCCCACTCTTATTTTCATAGAAGTACCAGCAACGTTGAAGGTATATGAAAATCAGTGCTATTTTAATATTATAAAGTAAGGAAAATTATTTAATGTATACCAATTTTTAATATCAAAATAGCCTTCTCAAATAGTAAAAGATCTTTGGGGCAGTTTCATGCTGTGAAGTATGTATTACATTACAAAGTGCATGTTTTGTTCTCAATCAATCATATAATACTTTAGCCTTTGATTACAGTCCCTGGCCAAATTATTAGATGCACCGTTGTTTTTTTTTTACAAAATACATGTTTTCGACGAAGTTTATAAACAGTTATGTTATATTTAAAAGTTGATTAGTATTTATTTAATGAACTTTTATTCAGGAGATGAATTTGAATTGAAATTGAATTGAACTGAAATTTGAATGAATTTATACATGAAAAGAGAAGTGACTAAAGTGGTGATTACAAACAAAACTCAGCTCAAATCATCCTCAAATACAGAACACAGTACAGTCTTCTATTGATAGCATGCCGCGCAGAATTAAAGCTCTCATAGCAGCCAAAGGTGGATTAACAAAATATTAACTTTTCATTACATTTTCTTCATTTTTGTTCGAGAGTTAATACATATTTTTTCTATAATGAAGATGTTTTATTAGTTTTACAGGTACTTACCGTTATTAATAATAGAGTAAATATACATTGTATCTCATAAAAACAATACATCTGTACAGTATCACCTGATAATTAACGTTTTATATAAGATCTTATGGTGCGTCTAATAATATGGCCAGGGACTGTATATAAGCAAAGCTTATATTAGCTAGTGTAATAATTTTATACACTGAAGTAATTTGACAGACAGACATATCGGTTAGCATGTTTTGCATCATGGTTCTTTTTATACTGCCGTTATAAACTCTACAATTTTTAGGATTTCCTAGAACTGTGGAACGTGATTCATAAGCAAATCGAAGCTCTTATGAAGGACTGGATTAGGTTAATGTTTTGCAACTATTCCCAGTTTATTATCTTATATATTAATACGTGAAGCCAAAACATTGTACCCCTTTTTAAGCGAATTGCGCGAACGGATGAACTTGAAATTTGCCATAGTTAAAGTCTATATATAGGGGAGAAGTGCAGAAACCCATTTTTTTAATATAAAATGCATTGCAAGCATATTAAGTTAATTAAAATATACATTACTCACACTACTGCTTGAATTTTACACAACATATACACACATATAAATGAAAAAGACATTTTGACATCCGTCATTTTACTCTTACGTTCCAATTACATTTTAAATATTTTTCACATGACTGGCGTTGTGTGCCTTACATGACCTTTGAAATCTAGTTAATTTTATAATAATATGATATGTAAATTCATAATATACTTTTATAATTAATTGATAAATAATTTATCTTTAGTAAGTTTATGGAACCACTGAAATAATTATTTTTCTGTTTGGTCTTATTGAATGTCAAAATGTTTAGGTGACAAGACTTTTTTTTTTTTTAACGTGGGGAAATCCCTTATGGATACGCCACCCCCCCGGGGGAGAGGGTGGGTTATGTCCGACTCGCACAGACTAAAACCCCACGGTGTACCGACAGAAGGTTTTGTGGGGGCGGCAAGGGATCGTACAAGCTAATCAATCTTGGAGACAAGACTGTTTTCACTTCATGTCACTTTGCTTCATAATGCCATAAGAGTAAAGCAATATTACCAACGCCAAAATTTTAATGTTTAGTATTTTTTTATGGTCAACTCACTTCAAATGATGATTCAATAAAAAATGAGCCAAAAATACGTTGTAAAATCAAAATAAGAAAATTTGTTTGCTCATGAAAGTAATCCATGACATAGATCATCTTTGTTTTGTATTCATCATTTGATTCTAATGTGTATTCATTACTTTTCCAAGCAATAAGACTACATTTAATTCAATATCACCCAGAAATACCACCCATGTTGTCGTGTAAGATTGACTGTAAATTGTGTCATGAGTTGCGATATTTTTTTTTATTTTTGTATAGTTATCTCTACTTACAATTTGAGAGCCTTACCACTTATGTAACCGCCTGTTTTTTGTTTCAAATTTATAATTAATTTCAATTTTCATTTAGACATAGATTTTTTTATGTTTATATAATTTGGAAAAAAAACCTTATAAATAACTGATTAGCCACGATGAAAATAAACCTTTGATTATAGAATCCCTTTGACGCAGGAACCCTAATAAAGTTCAAACTTTAAAAAATCAAAGAATCCACTAATCCACTAATGAAGAAGTGGTCGAATGTCCACTACTGGGCCCACTAGTAATAACAAATGGGTGTGTAAAACGATACTTCATTCCTTCATTTAGTATAGTTTTTCAATAGGTCAAAGTTATAGTCTTCAATTAAGGCATCTCGAGACAAAAATGCAAAAACAAACGTCTGTGTACAACAACAAAGATATTTGTTATTTGTTAGAGACAAATAAATTGTTGATTCGTTAAATAGGTTAAACAATTAATCTACTCATGTTAATTATTTGATCAATGTAGCGTTTGTCGAAATGTAGGACTTTAGGGAAATCATCAAATGTTTATATATCAGAATTAGCACGCACTCGTATATCTACACTTTCTTATATAGTTACAAACCCGTGACGAACTGTTTCGCCGAGTACCAGTGAGATTATAAGAAATCTAAAAAAAGAAGTTTCATCAAAATTACCTTATTAGATTTTAAGTTAAATGCATTAGAACCTACATACAGGCTAACACAACTTAATTTGTATATTAGTATAAAGTCGTGGTCGTCGAGTGGTCTGTATGAGTAGAATATCAATTCGATGTTCGCAGGTAAGAATAATACTGTTTTCAATACTGATTTTAACTCGAATGGGTCGGCTCGCCCGGAGTAGTACCATCCTCTCACAGAAAACCGGCGTGAAGTAACAGTGTTTGCATTGTTGCGTTTCGTTTGGTCAGTGAGAGCGCCGAGGCCCATCTTCCCTCCCCTCTCCTCTCTCCTCTTCCCAATCCCCCTTCTCCCAAACACAGGCTGGCAACGCTAGTGTCTATGGACGGAGGTGATCACTTAACATCAGGTGACCCGCCTGTTCGTTTACCTCCTATGATATAAAAAAAGGACTTTTATAGTTATAAATTAAATGCGAGGCAGGTTGTGTATATTAAACTCTGAAATTGTCAAAGGCATTGGCGTGCTGCTGTGTCGCACGTGGCGATTCGAAGAATATGTCTGGCGTTTTTAATATAAAAGAAAAGTGTGACTATATATAGAGGCATATCATTTTATTTAACGTTATTTTATGTTATTTTGTGTCATCTAATTTTCACTTTCACAGCCTTTAACTGAATGTATTATAAGATATTCAATAGTAAATGTTATATTATATTCTGACAGTCAAGTTATCCAAGACAGGTGTTAAGATGAACACTAAAGATTATTAAAAGTTTTGTGTTTCAATATTTTAATTAATGTAAATTTCTTACTGACTGATATTTCTTAGTCGTCGTTCAGCGGTTGAAATTCGACCGTAAGTGTGATTTTTCTAAGTTTCAATGTTATTGAGGTTTTCTTGCCTAAGAGTCTACAAATATTGTAAATTAGTACCGTGAAGATTGTTAAGTATGATAAATAAAATCTCATAAATATAGGTTTTGACACATCTATGGTATGAATAAAAAACTGTTTCCAATTTTTTTTATTGATATCATTAAAGCTAATAGCTATTCAACAAAACAAAAAAAAAATACAGTAACGAAAACTCAGAGAAGAAAAAGGTACGGAACTCTTATTTTTATATAGATATTTCAATTTTATTACTTACTAGCGGGCCCGGCAGACGTTGTCCCGCCCTAATTATAAAAAAAATTCGGGACAAATTATATACTAAAACGTTCCTCGTGAATTATTTTATCCAATGATGATATACCGCATAAAGTTCCGTTCAGTAGTTTTTGAGTCTATCGCGAACAGACAGACAGACAGACAGACAGACGCGGTATGGGACTTTGTTTTATACTATGTAATGATAAATACAAGCATAAATACAACAATTGAATTCTCAACGGTGACAGAATCAAATATCTTGTGTAATTGTATAATATTCGTTTTAGTTTATATATTGTTGAAGTATAATTTATAAAAAAGAATACAACAAGCAAATTTAATCAAATGGAACATTTAATTAATTCTTGAAGTGTTCCTTCAGATGGATTTTCTATAGTCGTCCGTTAAGATCGTCGACCCACCTGTCTTGAATTATTATGAATTACAGCGGTGGCTATTACCCGCTCTTGTTCGCTGGATTACCCAGACAAATTAAATTACCCCGAACACGGGTGTCAATTTACATTACCATGACAATAAGTTGTTTCATATAATATTTCAGCATGATCAACGTTTATGTTTCAGGTATGCTAATTATACGTTTTCATTAATTTAATAATTTACAAAATTTGTCGCATACAATTTCACAGACGGTGATTTAATATTGTTGCAATTTTTTTTGGTTAAATACTGTAGCGATAATTGCTACAATAGTTTTTACGATTTCGAGAGTTTGCATCCTTCTATAATTTACGAATGGTAAAGTTGTCCATCTGTTTACATATGCATATAAATAACTGTGATTAACGTTGTCCACCTGTTTGTTGTCCACCACCTAACTGACATATCAACGCAAAACCTAAATTATTGGGACTAGGGCTATAAACATTTGCATGCCGGTTCCTCTTAAATTGTAAGTCAGCACTAAAGAGGGATATTTGGAAAGTCAACCTTTAAGGTGGTGAAAAAGCGAAAGGAAGTTATGTTCATACGTCTTTTATCAGCCATTTTTTTTAATATCATATGAGGCAAACGAACAGTTGATTGACCTGATGTTAAGTGATCACCCCCGTCCATAGACACCAGCAAAACCAGAGGAGTCGCAAGTGCGTTGCCAGCTTGTGTTGGTGGGGAAGGGGAAGGGGGAAGGGAGAGAGGGGAAGTAGTCCTGTGTCTCCATCTATTCTTTTAGATATAGTAACATAGAACGAAGGTTAAAAAATAATTGTTGTATAAAAACGCGAGCGTAGTCGCGGGTAGTTGATAGTTTTTAGACAAATACTCAGTCTGGCCATAAATACTGTTACAATTAAAAATAAACGAAATATTACATTTGAATTTGGTATTTGTCGTTTTTATATGATTATTCATTGAGTTTTCTTATTTTGGTGCCAATACATTGTACAATATTTTGCAAGATTAAAATGGAGTGGGGTGATAAAGAAAACCGAATCGCTGTGATTGCATTACACAAAGTAGGTATGGAGACAAATGCAATATTTAAAACTCTATACGCTTGATATTAGTAAAATGTTTGTGTACCGGACTATTAATAAGTAATGAGACCTCCTCTGTTTGTGACTGAAAAAAATCTGGCCGTCCACGTAGTGTTCGTACGAAAAAGGTGGTCAAAGCAGTAAGGGAAAGAATTCGAAGAAATCCTTACCGAAAGCAAAAGATTTTATCTCGGGAGATGAAGATAGCACCTAGAACCAAGTCGCGTATTTTAAAAGATGACTTAGGACTTGCAGGCTATAAGTTACCTACTGGTCATTTCTTAACTGATAATTTATAAAAGAATAGGGTGGTAAAATCGAAACAACTACTGAAGGTCACAGAAAAAATTTGTTTACGGATGAGATTTTTTTTACAATTGAGCAACATTTTGACAAAAAAAATGACTGTATTCATGCTAAAAGCTCTAAGGAAGCTTCCCAATTAGTTGACAGAGTGCAAAGTGGGCATAATCCGACTTCAGTGATGGTTTGGTGGGGTATTAGCTTTGAAGGAGTGACTGAGCCATACTTTTGTTAGAAAGGTATCAAAACATCGGCACAAGTGTATCAAGATACTATTCTTGAGAAGGTAGTGAAGCCCCTTAATAACACCATGTTCAATAACAAAGAATGGTCCTTCCAGAAAGACTCGGTGCCGGTTCATAAAGCTCGGTCTACGCAGTCTTGGTTGGAAACGAACGTTTCGGACTTTATGAGAGCTGAAGACTGGCCGTCGTCTAGTCCCGATCATAATCAACTGGATTATGATTTATGGCCAGTTTTAGAGAGTACGGCTTGCTCTAAACGCCATGATAATTTGGAGTCCCTAAAACAATCCGTACAGCAGTGCAGTCCGGCAGTGAAGAATTTTCCCATGGCAAGAGTGCGTGCTTCTATTGGTAACTGGCCTCAATGTTTAAAGGACTGTATTGCAGCCAATGGAGACCAATTCGAATAAGCTTTTTATATTTGAAATTCTTTTATATTTATGTATTAAACTAATACACTGTAAAGTATAATAAGTAATAAATTTTATTTGCAATAGAAAATAATGTCTTTCTTTGTTTCAGTATTTATGGCAAGATTAGGTATTTTAATAACTCTAGCGAATATTAATACTTGGGTTACTATTTGATTTGTATTTGAAAAAAGAGAGGGATTGTAAAGTTCTTTCTCTTTTTTTAATTTGTTTTTTTTTTTAATTAATTTCTTTTGTAAGATGTTTATTAGATTATTGCTTGTTGTATGGATGTGGGTGGCGTGCTCTCTATTAAAAGTCCCTCGACAAAAATATAGAGTAAAAAAAAATTATCTTAAAATTTCGATACACAAATATATTGTAAACATAATATAAAACAAATTCACCGCGTCTGTCTGATCGCGAGAAACTCAAAAAATACTGAGCTGATTTTCATGCGGTTTTCATTAGTAGATGAAGTGATTCACGACAAAGGTTTGGTATATAATTTGTCAAGATTTTTTTTATTAGCTGAAATATAATGATAATTGTTGGAAGTGTCGGAAAAAGTCAAGCCGCCTGGGAACTGCCGTCGAAACCGCTGCCTAATTCTTTTGAGATATAACAAAACAACTGAGATCATAAAATAATGACTTCACACCTACCTTGTGAAGGTATATAAAAGAAATAACCGTAGGTATTTATGGCGGGATCTTAGTTTGTTATGTAGTGGATTATGTATTTTACTAGCGTGCTCGGCGTATGATGTCCTGCCTTGATAAATATAATCCTAAATGTCAAACGCAGCGCCACATACCGGGTCCAATTGTGAATCTAAATCATTATTAAATCTACCTGAATAACACAAAGAATTTCATTACAATCTATCTAGCAGTTTAGGAGTTCAGTTACATACACACGGACAGAAGAATTATACATATAAAGATTTATAATCTTGTGTTATTTTACTCCATATTTTGTAATACTGGTGGTATTTTACTTAATATAGTTCGGTTATTCGACCCAAGTGAAGTGGATGGGCAATAATACCACCGAGCATGAATTCTGAGATGGACTCCATCTGGATTCCAAGGAGGAATGAATCATAGTTCGGTTATTCGACCCAAGTGAAGTGGATGGGCAATAATACCACCGAGCATGAATTCTGAGATGGACTCCATCTGGATTCCAAGGAGGAATGAATCCTGAGAGGCTCACTTGGTAACTTGGGGAATAAATCCTTGTTATTTTTTTTATTGTAGCACGGCAAAGTCACTGCACTGTGCCGGATGGTAAGCACAGTACTATCCAACAACGGCGACCACCGAGAGATACCACCTCCGGCGGTCGTCGCTGTCATGCCGGCCTGCGTAAATGTCTCTTCACGTTACGCTTGAAGGACCCCATGTTATAGGAAGGAGGGAACACACTAGCCGCGAGATTGTTCCACAGCTTCACGGTACGGTAAAAATAAGATGTAGCGAACTTTTTAGTTCGTGCCCAGATAGGAGTTACCGTAAAACTGTGGCTCCGAAGACCAGCGCGCGTGGTTCGGTTGTGAGAAGGAGAGGAAGGGATTAATTTGAATAACTCTTCAGAACACTCTAATTAATTGAGATGAACAAAACCTCTTTAAAAAATTGAGATATATAGAACTAAATCAATAGGTTTGTAGTTAATGCAATCCCACATAACTCCTTCCCTGGCCTATGATGAGTTATTTAAGGCTTTTTGTTTATTACCTAGCTTTCCCCACGACAATGTCCGTGTAGAAGCAATGTAAAACAGTAATTAATAAAATCATCTATACATTAATTATATGTATAGATATAAAATATTTCAATGAAGATAAAAATAAACGTCGCTGTAATGTAATTTAGCTAATTAAGATTCAATAAAAAAACCTAAGTTAGATATTATTTTTAAAAAATCACATACACGGCTTATTTCACTATATACAAACTTTACTGCATAACGTGAACTAAACAATAGGAAATATTGATCAGCGTTTAATACTTAAGTTAAAATGAAAAACAAAAGAAATCACACATTTAAATATAGCTTTTCACAATTGATATAAAAAATTCATGAATTTCAAAGTGAACTAAATCCAATTAACATCCTTCATATAACAATTTATATGTTTAAAATGTTCAGTTTTTATACGTCGAGAACGAAGTTTCAATTTTGCCCTTCATAAGGTTTTTAGTTTTTTTTATTATCTTTATATATTACATGTACAAAATCTGAAGATCTTGAGAAGTAGCGTAAAATAAAAGGAAAGGCTAAAATTAAGCAAATTTTGAAAAATCATCAAATCATTAATAAATTATATTAAAAATGTATAGAAAAGGGGACTAAGAAAAATTATTTGAAATATTAAATTCGGATACCTAAACATTACGTTAATTAAAGAGAAATAATCAAAAGCAAATAATAACATCATTTACCCTTTGGGAAAATATCCAAACCAAATTACTGTAAAGTTCTTAGCTTAATTAATTTTGCTTCATTTAAGAATTAAATTTGGAGTAGTCTTATCAAATAAACACTCTTTAACGAATACAAGCGCTCGCACTCGTTTATTTCAAAAACATTTCAAGAATCTGTCAAGTATCAGAAGAAAATAATTACTGTAATGAACAAATGAGTGAATAATTTAAAAAAGAACTTAGTAGGTTATTTACGTTATTATATAATTTAATTTTAGTTAAATTTTAATGTTAAGTATTTAAAAGTTTTCTTGGTACTTACGTAATAATACCACTGCGTGTGTAGCTCTGACTTACAAGTCTAACCTAACCATTTTTTTAACGAGGGGAAAACCGTACATAAGGTACTTTCACATTGCCGGGGGATAGCGTGAGTGTTATGTCGGACTCTTAACGACTAAAAACCCTTAGCGCAAATGTGAACGACGACTACTAGCAGGGGTGACGACTAGCAAAACCCCGCTGCCCTGGCCACGCGCTTGGGTCTCATTGCCGGGGGATAGCGTGAGTGTTATGTCGGACTCTTAACGACTAAAAACCCTTAGCGCAAATGTGAACGACGACTACTAGCAGGGGTGACGACTAGCAAAACCCCGCTGCCCTGGCCACGCGCTTGGGTCTCCCGTGGATGGTAGAATAGGGGACCCACCTCTCAGGAAGAAGGTTCTTCCTATGCTCCCCCCGTGGAGCGGCAGCTAAATGGCTTGCTTTGTCCGCACGGGCTTTCATCTACCGGTGATGGGCGCCCCCTCGCCCGCCACCTGAAGGTTCGTTAGGGAGGCATGGGATATAATACGCCTGCACCTCTCCGCCGCCCTCGGCCGGCTCCTCTGCTCCGTATCACCGGGGCGTCGGGCTCTCTCTCTCGCTGTCTTTTCGCCTCCTCTTTCCGGCGGATGACGACCTCGGAGAATGCGACCACAGCGTTTCATGCCCTCTCGCTGTCGGCCCTGATCTTATCCATGGTTATATATATATATATCATTACCCGCCACGGCAATAAGTCCGGCGCGTTCTACCACCCACGCAGGACACTCTTCCACCGTATGTTGTACGGAGTAAGTCTAACCTAACCTAACCGAACCAAGACGGGAAAAATAGATGGGTTAAGTTAGGTTAGACTTAGGACCTTATTCTGTGATTCTATCATGTTACGGAAGGATGAGGCAGAGCGAGCCAGGGATAGGGACACCGGTGCACCTACGACGCGCCGTCGGGGTGCCAGGCGTGGAAGACGGAGAGGGGGTGGCAGTTTCCACTAGAGACCCCCCTGAGGGAACCTCCCAGGTAGGCCACGTAGGAATGCGGGGGGTAGGATTAGGAAGCCTCTGGCTTGCCCACTTACCGCGTAAATGGGCAAGACCTGGGGTTAGGCGGGCGTACAGTTTGTGTAGGTAGGTAGGGTTTGGTAGGGCTAGGGTGTATTAGGTAACCTCTGGCTTGCCTACCTACGTAGTGGGCAGGCAAGTCCAGGGGACTGGCGGGTGTAGAGCTTGAGTAAGGTAGGTTAGGGTTAGTATCGAGGGGTGGGGGGGTTGCGTAGGTTAGCGTAGGCCGGAGGGGACCTCAGGGAGGCTCAGGCGGAGGAGGACTAAACCTCAATAAAAAATCAATTGCGGGGCGGTGGCGGAGCGGCTTAGCCTCTCCGCTGCTAGCTGAACCCAGGGGGAAAGGGGCTGGGGCCCTGGACTCCCATTGCACGGGTTCGTTGAGCTGGGAGGCAGTCTCGCAACCGGGCTGCCTCAGTCGGGTGTGGCGTGGGTAACGCCTGCCGCCGGGGGTGTTGCGGAGCTTGCTGACGCAACCCCGGGACACTCCCATAGTGCGACGTAGGTTGTCGTGGAGTTTTTAGCCGGTTAAAGTCGCCGCAAGGCACCACCCCTGCGTGATTAGCACGTAGGTGGTGGTCGACTCAGTCCAGGGTCTGGCAGTCCATGAGGATGTTTCCACCACGATAAAAAAAAAGGTTAGACTTGCGAAAAAGGATAACGCGAACTTGCCTCGGGCGAGTGCGGTGGATTTATTAGGAAACATTTTTAAACCGAGTATTTAACATTTTTGTCAGGATAAAACCTCATCAAGAGAATCAAAAAGCATATCTTCCAGTAACATTTAGTCTTTGTTTTATTAAAATTTCGTAGGTGGTAGAGCCACGCTGAAGCTATTAATGGCTTCAGCATGAATGGGTCGGCTCACCTCCATTACTACCACCCGACCCACAGAAACACCGATGTGAAGTAACAGTGCTTGCATTGTTACGTTTCGTTCGGTAAGTGAGAGCGCTGGAGGCCCACCTCCCCTTCTACCTTCCCCCCAAACACAGGCTGGCAACGCACTTAAGACTCCCCAGGTATTGGTAGTGTCTATCGACGGTGATG